>WNWK01009377.1:0-77185 GCA_009830355.1 Cherax destructor | reverse complement strand
ATAGCTTTAAGAAGAGGTATGATAAAGCTCATGGCGCAGGAGAGTGACCCAGTAGCGGCCAGTGAAGAGGCGGGGCCAGGAGCTGTATCGACCCCTGCAACAACAACTAGGTGAGTACAAACACTAGGGGGTCAGAGACTACAAACCTCATTCAATTAAAACGATCTTGGGGTACATCGCCTGAGGCACACATCAACCAAATAACTTCTGCAGCATATGGGCGCCTAGCAAACCTAAGAATTGCATTCCGACATCTTAATAAGGAATCGTTGAGGACCCTGTACACTGTGTATGTCAGACCGATATCGGAGTATGCCTCACCAGTCTGGAACCCACACCTAGCCAAGCACGTAAGGAAATTAGAGAAAGTGCAAAGGTTTGCAACAAGACTAGTCCCGGAGCTAAGGGTATGTCCTACGAGGAGAGGTTAAGGGAAATCGGCCTGACAACACTGGAGGACAGGAGGGTTAGGGAAGACATGATAACGACCTACAAAATACTGCGTGGAATAGACTAGGTGGATAGAGACATGATGTTCCAGAGAGGGGACACAGAAACAAGAGGTCACAATTAGAAGTTGAAGACTCAGATGAGTCAAAGGGATATTAGGAAGTATTTCTTCAGCCATAGAGTAGTCAGGAAGTGGAATAGTCTAGCAAGTGATGTAGTGGAGGCAGGAACCATACATAGCTTTAAGACGAGGTATGATAAAGCTCATGGAGCAGGGAGAGAGGGGACCCAGTAGCAATCAGTGAAGAGGCGAGGCCAGGAGCTGAGTATCGACCCCTGAAACCACAATTAGGTGAGTATGATTAGGTGAGTACACACACACACAAAGATGCCTCCAGCCTCACAGGAGTCAGTGTATATATACACAAAGGCTTTATTGTAACAACATTTTAGGGGTTACACTCTTATTGTATAGTGGATACTCTTTAAACAGGCCACGTTGCCATATTGAATCACTTTCCTCACAGTTATAACGACATTTCTAGATACAATATATTTTAAGTCAGTCATCCTTCGGAGATCCTTCAGTTGACGGACCAGGTGATAAGACTGAGGGAAGAGGAAGGGACTCCGACGGAGAATGACATAGAAGTATGGGAGAGTATCAGCAATCATCCAGGGAGGAACTATCTCCCTAAATATGACTGTGAAACTGAGGCTTGCTAAAAGTTTTGCACTCTGGCAAGATTTCTGTTTTTCTTTGTCTCATGAACATATTAGAGGACAGATGAACCTCGAAAACTTCCACTTATATTCGGTATATACTTTTCTTTACTGTCCTCTTTGTTTTTAAATAGTTGTTGTCCTTGTAATATTTCCTTCAGTTTAGGAGGCCTGTTCTGAGAGCGCGTCGAGGGGCGATGATCTCCAGAACCATTAACAGATGTAACATATATTATAATTTAGAGTCTGTACAGTGTGCCCACCAACTGCACACTAACACTGAGAAGGTGTCAGTCTTAGAGCAGTGATTATACTGTGCCCTCAGTATATAAGTACGTACATTACGAGGTACTATGCACCTCAGTGTATATCCACTGAGATATATACCTGGAGTATACCTGGAGAGAGTTCCAGGGGTCAACGTCCTGTGTCACGGTCCGTGACCAGGCCTCATGCTGGATCAGAGCCTGATCAACCAGGCTGTTACTGCTGGCCGCACGCAGTCCAACGTACGAACCACAGCCCGGGTGGTCAAGTACCGACTTTAGGTGCCTGTCCAGTGCCTGCTTGAAGACAGCCAGGGGTTTGGAGTGTAAAAAACATGCAATTATATCAAGTTTCATAAACACTACGAACCGTATCGCTGTAGAAAACAAAAGCATTTCTCACCTCCATGGAAGTTGTATTAATTTAATAGCACATACTATCTGAAAACCTCTTCCCTCCCAAGTTGCAAAGGCACCTGTTAAAGATATTTCTCGCTTAACTGTCAGTAATATATTGCTGATTATATACACTGATGGATCTAAGCGGGAGTCAATTGCAGGGCTGCATCTACTCTTGTTGCCACCTCCTTATTTATAAACTATAGCAGCCATGTTGAGTTTGGCATAACACCTGGGCGTCTACACTTCAAAATGAATTGACTGTCATTCTAATGGCATTACAGTTAACTTAGGACACTGAGCGTGACTCTTGCAGTATTACTGTTCTGTGTCGATCACTGAAAGAACTTGACTTATGTGATAACCAACATACTCATTGGGAAGCCAGGTATACATACTCGAAAATCAGAGGAAAGGGAATTAATGTATAATGTTTATGAATTCCATCACAAACTGAACTGGTCCCTCTTGATAAAGTTGATAAGTTAGCCGAAAAGAAATATGTACTCAGAAAGGAAAATGTAGAATATAACTTTCGTATATCAGTGTCTAGCATTAGGAATAATATTGAGACATAAATAATGAAAGTGAAAGTCATAGTAATGTAGTTAGAAGCCTTAGTATATTTATATTTCACCATGATAACATGAACGTAGAGAAGTACTTCTATGGAGCAAAATGCAATGTGGATAGATTGACTGATATTGAAGTAGCCAGACTTAGGCTTGGTTACAAGTACTTCTGGCAGTTTGTCAGTCACACAGATGATGATGTAGTTAGCCTTATGGTCACTTTCTCCAGCACTATGTACTTAATTGTCCACTTACTAAGAAATATGGAGACAGTATAAAACCATTTAATAAGTTAAGGTATTTCATTAATGCAAATAAGATACCAGACATATTAAGCAAATATCCTAAATTTCCTTGCATCAGATAAGTTAATGTAGATATAAATCCAGATGGATCCCTGTTAATCCTCTTGGAGCCTAGTTCCTAGGCCTTTTGTGTATCCATATGTTCTTGTGCTACCCTCCACAGGATGGATATAGGGTGCACTATAGCGCTTCGTCGGCAAAATCTAATTTCAGTTTATATGCAGTGAAAGAAACATACTTTCTAGTGTATATACAATGAGATATACGGTTGTCATTGTATATACACTAACATACACACGTCTCAGTTTATATATACACAGATACACACCTAAGTGTATATACCAGAGGTACCTAAACTGGGGTACGCGGACCCCAGGGTACGCGAGGGATTTTCACAGGGTGCGCGAGTGAGTTATTATTTGTAATATTACTGGCATCGTTATTTTTTTAATTTATTGATTTATTTTCTTCTTAAAAGAAATAAAGTGTTGTACTGCAGTGTTAAATGTTCCTAATATTTAGTAGTACATTGGCCTATATGTACAAAGAAAAAAAAGTCACAATACCGTGACTGGGACAATATACAAATAACCCGGAGATAGAAGAATGAAACTGAACACTACGTTTCGGTCCAACTTGGAACTATCTGTATGTCTTAAGCTCAGACTTAATTAGTTAAAAGTTGTTTTCGTATTTGTACAAAAGGATACGCAGTTGTTAACAAAGTATCATGTCGTACACTAGTAAGTGAAGTTTGGGAACCCCTGGAGAGGTACACACCTCTCAGTGTATGTACACTATACACTGAGAGATACACACCTCTCAGTTTATGTACACTATACACTGAGAGATACACACCTCTCAGTGTATGTACACTATACACATAGAGATACACACCTCTCAGTGTATGTACACTATACACATAGAGATACACACCTCTCAGTGTATGTACACTATACACTGAGAGATACACACCTCTCAGTGTATGTACACTGTACACTGAGAGATACACACCTCTCAGTGTATGTACACTATACACTGAGAGATACACACTCTCAGTCTATGTACACTATACACTGAGAGATACACACCTCTCAGTGTATGTACACTATACACTGAGAGATACACACCTCTCAGTGTATGTACACTATACACTGAGAGATACACACCTCTCAGTGTATGTACACTATACACTGAGAGATACACCTCTCAGTGTATGTACACTATACACTGAGAGATACACACCTCTCAGTGTATGTACACTATACACTGAGAGATACACACCTCTCAGTGTATGTACACTATACACTGAGAGATACACACCTCTTAGTGTATATACACTGTACACTGAGAGATACACACCTCTCAGTGTATGTACACTGTACACTGAGAGATACACACCTCTCAGTGTATGTACACTATACACTGAGAGATACACACCTCTCAGTGTATGTACACTATACACTGAGAGATACACACCTCTCAGTGTATGTACACTGTACACTGAGAGATACACACCTCTCAGTCTATGTACACTGTACACTGAGAGATACACACCTCTCAGTGTATGTACACTGTACACTGAGAGATACACACCTCTCAGTGTATGTACACTGTACACTGAGAGATACACACCTCTCAGTGTATGTACACTGTACACTGAGAGATACACACCTCTCAGTGTATGTACACTGTACACTGAGAGATACACACCTCTCAGTGTATGTACACTATACACTGAGAGAACACACCTCTCAGTGTACGTACACTATACACTGAGAGATACCAACCTGTGACATGTTGTCCTCCGACTAAGGTAAACATTAATGCAGCCTCAGTCAGTGTGAGGTCAAGGCCAGAGTTAACGTCGTTCATATTACTGCACATCCTGGCACCACCAGTGATACTCGTGCACATCTTGGCACCACCAGTGATACTCGTGCACATCCTGGCACCACCAGTGATACTCGTGCACATCCTGGCACCACCAGTGATACTCGTGCACATCCTGGCACCACCAGTGATACTCGTGCACATCCTGGCACCACCAGTGATACTCGTGCACATCCTGGCACCACCAGTGATACTGGTGCACATCCTGGCACCACCAGTGATACTCGTGCACATCCTGGCACCACCAGTGATACTCGTGCACATCCTGGCACCAACAGTGATACTCGTGCACATCCTGGCACCACCAGTGATACTCGTGCACATCCTGGCACCACCAGTGATACTCGTGCACATCCTGGCACCACCAGTGATACTCGTGCACATCCTGGCACCACCAGTGATACTCGTGCACATCCTGGCACCACCAGTGATACTGGTGCACATCCTGGCACCACCAGTGATACTCGTGCACATACTGGCACCACCAGTGATACTGGTGCACATCCTGGCACCACCAGTGATACTCGTGCACATCCTGGCACCACCAGTGATACTCGTGCACATCTTGGCACCACCAGTGATACTCGTGCACATCCTGGCACCACCAGTGATACTCGTGCACATCCTGGCACCATCAGTGATACTTGTGCACATCCTGGCACCACCAGTGATACTCGTGCACATCCTGGCACCACCAGTGATACTCGTGCACATCCTGGCACCACCAGTGATACTCGTGCACATCCTGGCACCACCAGTGATACTCGTGCACATCCTGGCACCACCAGTGATACTGGTGCACATCCTGGCACCACCAGTGATACTCGTGCACATCCTGGCACCACCAGTGATACTGGTGCACATCCTGGCACCACCAGTGATACTCGTGCACATCCTGGCACCACCAGTGATACTGGTGCACATCCTGGCACCACCAGTGATACTCGTGCACATCCTGGCACCACCAGTGATACTCGTGCACATCCTGGCACCACAAGTGATACTCGTGCACATCCTGGCACCACCATTGATACTCGTGCACATCCTGGCACCACCAGTGATACTCGTGCACATCCTGGCACCACCAGTGATACTCGTGCACATTCTAGCACCACCAGTGACACACGTGCACATTATGACACCACCAGTGATACTCGTGCACATCCTGGCACCACCAGTGATACTCGTGCACATCCTGGCACCACCAGTGATACTCGTGCACATCCTGGCACCACCAGTGATACTCGTGCACATCCTGGCACCACCAGTGATAATCGTGCACATCCTGGCACCACCAGTGATACTCGTGCACATCCTGGCACCACCAGTGATAATCGTGCACATCCTGGCACCACCAGTGATACTCGTGCACATCCTGGCACCACCAGTGATACTGGTGCACATCCTGGCACCACCAGTGATACTCGTGCACATCCTGGCACCACCAGTGATACTCGTGCACATCTTGGCACCACCAGTGATACTCGTGCACATCCTGGCACCACCAGTGATACTCGTGCACATCCTGGCACCATCAGTGATACTTGTGCACATCCTGGCACCACCAGTGATACTCGTGCACATCCTGGCACCACCAGTGATACTCGTGCACATCCTGGCACCACCAGTGATACTGGTGCACATCCTGGCACCACCAGTGATACTCGTGCACATCCTGGCACCACCAGTGATACTGGTGCACATCCTGGCACCACCAGTGATACTCGTGCACATCCTGGCACCACCAGTGATACTGGTGCACATCCTGGCACCACCAGTGATACTCGTGCACATCCTGGCACCACCAGTGATACTGGTGCACATCCTGGCACCACCAGTGATACTCGTGCACATCCTGGCACCACCAGTGATACTGGTGCACATCCTGGCACCACCAGTGATACTCGTGCACATCCTGGCACCACCAGTGATACTGGTGCACATCCTGGCACCACCAGTGATACTCGTGCACATCCTGGCACCACCAGTGATACTCGTGCACATCCTGGCACCACAAGTGATACTCGTGCACATCCTGGCACCACCATTGATACTCGTGCACATCCTGGCACCACCAGTGATACTCGTGCA
Source organism: Cherax destructor (assembly GCA_009830355.1). Classification (NCBI taxonomy): domain Eukaryota; kingdom Metazoa; phylum Arthropoda; class Malacostraca; order Decapoda; family Parastacidae; genus Cherax; species Cherax destructor. The sequence continues at coordinate 70,486 of WNWK01009377.1, read as the reverse complement.
CATCCTGGCACCACCAGTGATACTCGTGCACATTCCTGGCACCACCAGTGACACCGTGCACATTTGGCACCACCAGTGATACTCGTGCACATCCTGGCACCACCAGTGATTTTCGTGCACATCCCAACTGGCACCACCATTAATACTCGTGCACATCCTGGCACCACCAGTGATACTCGTGCACATCCTGGCACCACCATTGATACTCGTGCACATCCTGGCACCACCAGTGATACTCGTGCACATCCTGGCACCACCAGTGATACTCGTGCACATTCTAGCACCACCAGTGACACACGTGCACATTATGACACCACCAGTGATACTGGTGCACATTCTGACACCACCAGTGATACTGGTACACATTCTAGCACCACCAGTGACACACGTGCACATTATGACACCACCAGTGATGCTTGACTTAGATAATAATAATAATAATAATAATAATAATAATAATAATAATAATAATAGATCATACCCACAAGAACATTATTCAAGGTGAGGAAAGAAGACTTTTTTCTGTTACAGGATCGATCACATTTTTGGCTTGTGCCTGGAGATAGTGAGTACGTGTGTGTGTGCGAGGGGTGTGTGTACGTGTGTGTGTGTCATGTGTGTTTTGTGGTGCAGTACACAGCAACTTGTTTTTATGCTTAACCATATTGGTTATAGTGCGCAAATAACCTGCATATAGAAGGCGGAAACCTATGACGACGTTTCGGTCCAACTTGTACCAATAACTAGTAACAGAGAGAAGAGCGAAGGTAAGGAAGTCGGTATATATAGGGGAGGGAGGCGAGGTCGAAGTACTAGAACGAGGTGGTAATAGTATAGTTGTAAAAGTAGAGGTACTGGTGAGAGTAGTAGTAGTATAAGTAGTTCAGCAGTGGCAGAGGTGGCAGTAAGAGTAGTAGTGGTAGAACCACAAGTCAGAGAGTGGAGTGTAAGTAGTAGTAGTAGTAATAATAGTGGAGGTAGTTTAAGAACAAGATAGAAAAAAAGGAACACTGCAGGAGAACTAATGACCCACGAGGGTACGACAAAACTCTCAGGACAGAACCCACTTAGGCAGAAGAAAATGCAGGAAAATATAGGAAAGTAGAAGAGGTAATGTGAGGAGAAGATAAAGATCAGGTCAAGTCACGAGAGTTCTGAAGTTTGGATTATTTTGTATAATGAGAAAGGAAGCATGTAAAGAAACAAAACCAGAACTAAGATTCATATTAGATTTAAATAGATGACTCGACGAAGCCTCATTTGCATGCACTTGGCTTACACACCATTGCATAGGTTCTAATCGTTTAATAACCTCGGCTTACACACCATTGCATAGGTTCTAATCGTTTAATAACTTCGGCTTACACACCATTGCATAGGTTCTAATCGTTTAATAACCTCGGCTTACACACCATTGCATAGGTTCTAATCGTTTAATAACCTCGGCTTACACACCATTGCATAGGTTCTAATCGTTTAATAACCTCGGCTTACACACCATTGCATAGGTTCTAATCGTTTAATAACCTCGGCTTACACACCATTGCATAGGTTCTAATCGTTTAATAACCTCCTCTTTATACCGGTATTAACTGCTCTTCTATCATAACCAACACATGTCATTTGTTGTAGTGTCTATTTCAGTATCAGTTAAAAAATTATTATTGACAAACTGATGCTTTCAGTAGGCCCTGATGCTAATGATACATGGCTATTGTATCATTAGCATTATGACCTAATATATCATTAGCATCAGGGCCTAATATATCATTCGCATCAGGGCCTAATATATCATTAGCATCAGGGCTTAATGTATCATTAGCATCAAGGCCTAATGTATCATTAGCATCAGTGCCTAATGTATCATTAGCATCAGAGCCTAATGTATCATTAGCATCAGGGCCTAATGTATCATTAGCATCAGGGCTTAATGTATCATTAGCATCAAGGCCTAATGTATCATTAGCATCAGTGCCTAATGTATCATTAGCATCAGGGCCTAATGTATTATTAGCATCAGGGCCTAATGTATCATAAGCAATCAGGGCCTAATGTATCATTACCATTAGGGACATGCCGGGTCACCATTTGGAGAAGACCCGGAGCGGATGTACCGGCGTACCTACAATAACAACAATAGCATTAGGGCCTAATATATCATTAGCATCAGGGTCTAATGTATCATTAGCATCAGGGCATAATGTATCATTAGCATCAGGGTCTAATATATCATTAGCATCAGGGCCTAATGTATCATTAGCATCAGGGCCTAATGTATCATTAGCATCAGGACCTAATGTATCATTAGCATCAGGACCTAATGTATCATTAGCATCAGCACCTAATGTATCATTAGCATCAGGGCCTAATATAGCATTAGCATCAGGGCCTAATGTATCATTAGCATCAGGAATTAATGTACCATTATCATCAGGGGCCTAATGTATCATTAGCATCAGGGCTTAATGTATCATTAGCATCAGGGTCTAATATATCATTAGCATCAGCGCCTAATGTATCATTAACATTAGGGTCTAATGTATCATTAGCATCAGGGCCTAATGTATCATTAGCATCAGGGCCTAATGTATCATTATCATCAGGGCCTAATGTATCATTAACATCAGGGCCTAATGTATCATTAGCAATCAGGTTTAATGTATCATTAGCATCAGGCCTAATGTATTAGCATCAGGTCTAATCTATCATTCGCATCAGGGCCTAATGTATCATTAGCATCAGGGCCTAATGTATCATTAGCATCAGGGCCTAATGTATCACTAGCATCAGGGTCTAATGTATCATTAGCATCAGGGTCTAATGTATCATTAGCATCAGGGCTTAATGTATCATTAGCATCAGGGGCCTAATGTATCATTAGCATCAGGGCCTAATGTATCATTAGCATCAGGGTCTAATGTATCATTAAGAACATAAGAACATAATAAAGAAGGAACACTGCAGCAGGCCTACTGGCCCATGCGAGGCAGGTCCAAATCTCCAACGGCTTAAGCCAATGCCCCGACCCAGCCAGGTCAGGTTACATTCACTTAAGGAAGGAGCACTGCATCTGACCTAGTAGCACAACCTAGTCAGGACCAATTCACACCCAACCGCACCCACTCATATAATTGTCCAGCCGACCACCTGGTCAGGTCACTTCCACTTAAGGAATTAGTACAGGTCAGGTTACATTCACTTAAGGAAGGAGCACTGCATCTGACCTAGTACAAGCTCACACCCATCCACACCCACTCATGTATTTATCTAACCTATTTTTTAAAACTACACAACGTCTTAGCATCTATGACGGTACTCGGGAGTTTGTTCCACTCATCCACAACTCTATTACCAAACCAGTGCTTTCCTATATCCTTCCTGAATCTGAACTTTTCCAACTTGAAACCATTGCTGCGAGTCCTGTCTTGGTTGGATATTTTCAGCACGCTATTTACATCCCCTTTGTTTATTCCTGTTTTCCATTTGTACACCTCAATCATATCCCCTAATTCTACGCCTTTCTAGAGAGTGCAGATTCAGGGCCCTCAGTCTATCCTCATAGGGAAGATTTCTGATACATGGGATCAACTTTGTCATCCTCCTCTGTACGTTTTCCAGTGCATTTATATCCATTCTGTAATACGGTGACCAGAACTGTGCAGCATAATCTAAATGAGGCCTAACTAAAGATATATAGAGTTGAAGAACAACCTGAGGACTTCTGTTATTTATACTTCTTGATATGAAGCCAAGGATTCTGTTAGCTTTATTGCGAACACTTATGCACTGTTGTCTAGGCTTCAGATTACTACTAACCAGAACTCCTAAATCCTTCTCGCAATTACAAGTAATAAGATCTATATTATTCAGCTTATATGTGGCATGGTTATTGTCCTGCCCAACATTTAGAACTTTGCATTTGTTTACATTAAACTGCATCTGCCACTTCTCCGACCACTGCATCAGTCTATTCAAATCATCCTGGAGTGCTCTAATGTCCTCGTTTGAATGAATTGGACGGCCTATTTTGGTGTCATCAGCAAATTTACTTATGCTACTATTTATTCCCTCATCTATGTCGTTTATGTAAATTGTAAACAACAGGGGGCCCAAAACTGACCCCTGTGGAACACCGCTTGAGACACGCCCCATTCTGATTTCTCCATTTATGCAAACTCTCTGCCGCCTATTAGTCAACCATGCCTCTACCCAGGAAAAATTTCTCCTCCTATTCCGTGTGCCTTAAGTTTCCTCAGTAGCCTCTGAAGTGGAACTTTATCGAAAGCCTTACTGAAGTCCATATACACAATATCATATTCATTACCATGATCTACTTCTCAAACACCTTAGTGAAAAAGTTAGTAAATTCGTAAGACATGAACGCCCCTTTGTAAAACCGTGTTGAGATTCATTAATCAATTTATGCTTTTCAAGATGGCTACGAATTGCCTCGGCAATTATTGATTCCATAAATTTACCAACTATGGAGGTAAGGCTTATTGGTCTATAGTTCGAAGCTAAGGACCTGTCACCTGCCTTGTAAATAGGTATTACATTTGCCCTTTTCCACTTGTCTGGCACTATGCCAGTTTGTAGTGATATATTGAAAAGATTTGCCAAAGGTTTGCTAAGTTCCTCTTTACATTCCTTTAAAACTTGCAAACAGTTCTTCAGGGCCTGGGGATTTGTTAGGTTTTAATTTCTCTATTTGTCTGAGGACCATGTCACTAGTTACCCCAATCGAGCATAGTCTGTTATCTTCCAGTTCTACATAATTTATTATTTCTGGAATTCTGCTAGTATCTTCCTGAGTAAAAACTGAGAGGAAGTAAGTATTGAAAATTTCACACATATCCTTATCACTGTCCGTGATCTGTCCTGAGTTACTCTTAAGTGGGCCTATCTTGTCCCTAATCTTACTTCTGTATACCTGAAAGAACCCTTTGGGTTAGTCTTCGAATCCCTTGCGACCTTAGCCTCATAATCCCTTTTGCTTTTCTTATTCCTTTTTTATTTCTCTCTTAATTGAAAATATTGATTTCTTATCTGTCCATCCCTCTTTTGATACGCCTATATATGCCTCTCTTTGACCAATGAGATGTTTTAATCTATTGTTCATCCATTTAGGATCATTTTTGTTAGATCTAATTTCCCTACTTGGAACAAAAGTTGTCTGGGCAGCTAGAACTATGCTCTGAAAAACGTCATATTGGCAACCAAACCACCTACCTGACCCATAGTCAGGTCATCCCAATTAGCCCACCTAGGTAATTTCTCAGCCCCATGAAGTCGGCTACACGAAAGTCTGGAACTGAGACTTGATTGCAGTTACCTGGGTAATTCCATGATATATTAAAACTAAGTGATTTGTGATCGCTTTCCCAAGCTCTTCATTAACCTCAAGATTATTAATTAGTGATTCTTTGTTAGCAAGAACCAAATCAAGCAAGTTGCTACCTCTAGTTGGTTCTGTCACAAACTGTTTTAAAAACAATCCTGAACCGTATCAAGAAAGTCACTAGACTCAAGATTACCTGTCACATTGTTCCAATCAATGTGTCAAAGTTAAAATCTCCCATTAACACAACATTTTCATATCTAGACGCCTTATGAATTTCGTCCCATAGCAGCTTACTGCGCTCCCTATCCAGGATTGGGGTCTGTAAATCACACCCAAAATTAATTTTTCACGACCCTCGTGAAACTGTAGCCAAACAGATTCTGTGTCAGCTGTTTCTAATCTTATATCTTGTCTAACACAACAATTTAAATTATCTCTGACATACATCGCCACTCCACCACCCTTCCTGTTGACCCTATCAGTGTGGAATAGTTTGTAACCCTGAATGTTGCACTCGGAAGGCATTTCTCTATCTTTCAGGTTGAACCAGGTCTCTGTTATAACAATAATATCTATATTACCTGCACTGGCAAGTAATCTTAGCTCATCTATCTTATTTCTTAGACTCCTACTATTTGTATAGTAAACCTCAAGGGAGCTAGTCACTCGTTGCTCTCTACTATCTCTCTTTGTTTGTTGATCAATTGTTTTGCATTTACAAACAACTTTATTTTGAATCTTATCTTTAAACATAACCCTGGGGTATCCTGGAAATATCTGCTGTTTCCAGCCTAATACCACAGCCTGATTGTTTCCCACAAACACCCATACCTCTATAATCTATCAGTTTAAAGTCCTAGACAAGTCTCGAATGACCCTCAATCGAATTGGCTAATGCAACCACTCCAGCCCCAGAGAGATGAACCCCATCCCTTTCATACATATCACGTTTGCCATAGATTTTGTCCCAGTTATCAATGAATGGGATTGCAAGTTCCTTGCAGTACCTGTCTAGCCAGCAGTTTATACCAATTGCCCTAGACGTCCATTCATTGCCCACTCCTTTTTAGGCAAAATGCTACATATGATTGGGATACCTCCTTAGACCTAACGACTTCTATGGCTGACCTATACTTATCTAGTAGCTCCTGTCTTCTGCCCTTCCCAATGTCATTACCACCAGCACTAAGACAGATAATAGGCTTGTTCCCATTACCTGACATAATATTATCCAACCTGCTGACTATGTCACCAATACCAGCTCCTGGGAGGCACACCTCTGTCTGACCTTCCTGTCTCTGTTACAAAAGGCACGGTCCATATATCTTACCTGAGAGTCTCCCACAATCAGAATATTCTTACCTTGATTAGCAGGGAGTCAGTGGTACCTTTAACCTCACTGACCACTGAAGTACACTCGTCCTGGAGAACAGAAATCGATTTCCTACCTTCACATCTTCACTATTAACCTTCTTTATCTTCCTTCTTCCTGAATTGAACCACTTGCCACTTAAAGCGGCTGCCACTTTCACTGTTGGTAATCATTTCCTCCTTACCAGCTCCAACCATCTCACACTCACTCCACACCCATCTCAGGCGAAGCTTCAGCCTCCTATTTTCTCTCCTGAATGTAGAACTCCTTCTTCAACAGCTTCAACCTGAGATTCTAAAACACTGCAGTGAGCCATGTGCTCGTATCACCCACGCAATTCCAGACAGCTTGGACAGGTATGACCACACTACACTGACCTAATGTATCATTAGCATCAGGCTTAATGTATCATTAGCATCAGGGCATAATGTATCATTAGCATCAGGTCTAATGTATCATTAGCATCAGGGTCTATGTATCATTAGCATCAGGCTAATGTCCATTAGCATCAGGGTCTAATGTATCATTAGCATCAGGCTTAATGTATCATTAGCATCAGGAGCCTAATGTATCATTAGCATCAGGTCTAATGTATCATTAGCATCAGGCTTAATGTATCATTAGCATCAGTGCCTAATGTATCATTAGCATCAGCGCCTAATGTTCATTAGCATCAGCCCAATGTATCATTAGCATCAGGGCCTAATGTATCATTAGCATCAGGGCCTAATGTATCATTAGCATCAGGCTAATGACACATTAGAGCCTAAGTGTATTAGCATCAGGCCTAATTATCATTAGCATCAGGGCTAATGTATCATTCAGCGCCTAATGTCATTAGCATCAGGCCTAATGTGTCATTAGCATCAGGCCTAATGTTCATTAGCATCAGCGCCTAATGTTTATTAGCATCAGGGCTAATGTATCATTAGCATCAGGGCTTAATGTATCATTAGCATCAGGCCTAATGTGTCATTAGCATCAGCGCCTAATGTTCATTAGCATCAGGCCTAATGTTCATTAGCATCAGCGCTAATGTATCATTAGCATCAGGCCTAATGTACATTAGCATCGCGCTAATGTATCATTAGCATCAGGCCTAATGTATCATTAGCATCAGGCCTAATGTTCATTAGCATCAGGCTAATGTATCATTACATCGGCCTAATGTATCATTAGCATCAGCGCCTAAGGTATAGCATCAGCGCTAATTCATTAGCATCAGCGCCTAATGTATCATTAACATCAGGCTATGTATCATTAACATCAGGGCCTAATGTATCATTAACATCAGGCCTAATGTATCATTAGCATCAGGCCTAATGTATCATTACATCAGGGCCTAATGTACTTAACATCAGGGCCTAATGTATCATTAACATCAGGCTTAATGTATCATTAGCATCAGCGCCTAATGTATCGTTAGCATCAGGCTAATGTACAGCATCTAGACCTAATGTATCATTACATCAGGCCTAATGTATCATTACACGTGTCAGGCTCTATGTATGTTCAGTCACCTACAAGCTAGTTCTGTCATTCTTTGTAATGTTGTACTATCAGGCTAGTTCAGGCTTCTTATGTTTGCGTCTCCTAAGGCTATAATCAGGCTCTTAAGTGGTAACATCAGGCTATGTTCATTCTTTGCTAATGTTACAGTATAACGTGATCAGGCTTCTGTTGTAACTGTTGGGTACACCTACAAGCTGTGGTCAGGCTTGTTGTAACTGTTGGGTGACACCTACAAGCTATGGTCAGGCTTCTGTTGTAACTGATGGGTGACACCTACAGCTGTGGTCAGGCTTCTGTTGTAACTGTGGGTAACACCTACAAGCTGTGGTCAGGCTTCTGTTGTAACTGTTAGGTGACACCTACAGGATGTGTGTCAAGCTTCGTTGTAACTGTGACACAAGCTGTTCAGGGTGTAACTTTGTACACCTACAAGCTGTGGTCAGGCTTCTGTTGTAGTTAACTCAGTTGGCGTGAACTTTACACCTACACAGGTTTGTACTGGTACATCAGGCTGTTCATGTTGTAACTGTTGGGTGACACCTACAGGCTGTGGTCAGGCTTCTGTTGTAACTGTTGCGGTGACACCTACAAGCTGTGGTCAGGCTTCTGTTGTAACTGTTGGGTGACACCTACAGGCTGTGGTCAGGCTTCTGTTGTAACTGTTGGGTGACACCTACAGGCTGTGGTCAGGCTTCTGTTGTAACTGTTGGGTGACACCTACAAGCTGTGGTCAGGCTTCTGTTGTAACTGTTGGGTGACACCTACAAGCTGTGGTCAGGCTTCTGTTGTAACTGTTGGGTGACACCTACAAGCTGTGGTCAGGCTTCTGTTGTAACTGTTGGGTGACACCTACAAGCTGTGGTCAGGCTTCTGTTGTAACTGTTGGGTGACACCTACAGGCTGTGGTCAGGCTTCTGTTGTAACTGTTGGGTGACACCTACAAGCTGTGGTCAGGCTTCTGTTGTAACTGTTGGGTGACACCTACAGCTGTGGTCAGGCTTCTGTTGTAACTGTTGGGTGACACCTACAGGCTGTGGTCAGGCTTCTGTTGTAACTGTTGGGTGACACCTACAAGCTGTGGTCAGGCTTCTGTTGTAACTGTTGGGGGACACCTACAAGCTGTGGTCAGGCTTCTGTTGTAACTGTTGGGTGACACCTACAGGCTGTGGTCAGGCTTCTGTTGTAACTGTTGGGTGACACCTACAAGCTGTGGTCAGGCTTCTGTTGTAACTGTTGGGTGACACCTACAGGCTGTGGTCAGGCTTCTGTTGTAACTGTTGGGTGACACCTACAAGCTGTGGTCAGGCTTCTGTTGTAACTGTTGGGTGACACCTACAGGCTGTGGTCAGGCTTCTGTTGTAACTGTTGGGTGACACCTACAGGCTGTGGTCAGGCTTCTGTTGTAACTGTTGGGTGACACCTACAAGCTGTGGTCAGGCTTCTGTTGTAACTGTTGGGTGACACATACAGGCTGTGGTCAGGCTTCTGTTGTAACTGTTGGATGACACCTACAGGCTGTGGTCAGGCTTCTGTTGTAACTAATGGGTGACACCTACAAGCTGTGGTCAGGCTTCTGTTGTAACTGTTGGGTGACACCTACAAGCTATGGTCAGGCTTCTGTTGTAACTGATGGGTGACCTACAGGCTGTGGTCAGGCTTCTGTTGTAAAAGTTGGGTGACACCTACAAGCTGTGGTCAGGCTTCTGTTGTAACTGTTGGGTGACACCTACAGGCTGTGGTCAGGCTTCTGTTGTAACTGTTGCGTGACACCTACAGGCTGTGGTCAGGCTTCTGTTGTAACTGATGGGTGACACCTACAAGCTGTGGTCAGGCTTCTGTTGTAACTGTTGGGTGACACCTACAAGCTGTGGTCAGGCTTCTGTTGTAACTGTTGGGTGACACCTACAAGCTGTGGTCAGGCTTCTGTTGTAACTGATTTGTGACACCTACAAGCTATGGTCAGGCTTCTGTTGTAACTGTTGGGTGACACCTACAAGCTGTGGTCAGGCTTCTGTTGTAACTGTTGGGTGACACCTACAGGCTGTGGTCAGGCTTCTGTTGTAACTGTTGGGTGACACCTACAGGCTGTGGTCAGGCTTCTGTTGTAACTGTTGGGTGACACCTACAAGCTGTGGTCAGGCTTCTGTTGTAACTGTTGGGTGACACCTACAGGCTGTGGTCAGGCTTCTGTTGTAACTGTTGGGTGACACCTACAGGCTGTGGTCAGGCTTCTGTTGTAACTGTTGGGTGACACCTACAGGCTGTGGTCAGGCTTCTGTTGTAGCTGTTGGGTGACACCTACAAGCTGTGGTCAGGCTTCTGTTGTAACTGATGGGTGACACCTACAAGCTGTGGTCAAGCTTCTGTTGTAACTGATGGGTGACACCTACAAGCTGTGGTCAGGCTTCTGTTGTAACTGTTGGGTGACACCTACAAGCTGTGGTCAGGCTTCTGTTGTAGCTGTTGGGTGACACCTACAAGCTGTGGTCAGGCTTCTGTTGTAACTGTTGGGTGACACCTACAGGCTGTGGCCAGGCTTCTGTTGTAACTGATGAGTGACACCTACAAGCTATGGTCAGGCTTCTGTTGTAACTGATGGGTGACACCTACAAGCTGTGGTCAGGCTTCTGTTGTAACTGTTGGGTGACACCTACAGGCTGTGGTCAGGCTTCTGTTGTAACTGATGAGTGACACCTACAAGCTATGGTCAGGCTTCTGTTGTAACTGATGGGTGACACCTACAAGCTGTGGTCAGGCTTCTGTTGTAACTGTTGGGTGACACCTACAAGCTATGGTCAGGCTTCTGTTGTAAATGATGGGTGACACCTACAAGCTGTGGTCAGGCTTCTGTTGTAACTGATGGGTGACACCTACAAGCTGTGGTCAGGCTTCTGTTGTAGCTGTTGGTTGACACTTACAAGCTGTGGTCAGGCTTCTGTTGTAGCTGTTGGTTGACACTTACAAGCTGTGGTCAGGCTTCTGTTGTAACTGATGGGTGACACCTACAAGCTGTGGTCAGGCTTCTGTTGTAACTGATGGGTGACACCTACAAGCTGTGGTCAGGCTTCTGTTGTAGCTGTTGGGTGACACCTACAAGCTGTGGTCAGGCTTCTGTTGTAACTGTTGGGTGACACCTACAAGTTCTAATGAAGGACTGAAAAAGCCAATTGTGCCGAAGAGTTCCTTTAATAAATGTTAGAAATTGGCGTTAGTTACTGGTAAAAAATGATCTTATGCAATCTATTATATAGAAAAATTGAAGGGGATGGGGTGAAATGTGAGGAAGATTGAGGTGATAATATGTAGCCTTTATGCAGCCTGGATGATTATTAACCCAACATAACCCAGAAAGCTACAAGGCATATCTCAGGATGATTATTAGCCCAGCATAACCCAGATAGCCTAGCACTGGTTTATTTCCGCTGGGGCCTTTGTTTATCTTCCCCAGGATGTCACCCACAGCACTTGATTAACACCCAGGTACCTATTTACTCATAAGTGCAGCAGGTGTAAGAAAACTTTACTATACCTCTAAAGAACTTGCTTACTGGCAGTTGTATATATATATATATATATATATATATATATATATATATATATATATATATATATATATATATATATATATATATTTTAATATATATATATGCAAAAGATCACAGTAAACAGGTGATATCAAAATATGCAAGACAACCACTATGAAAAAATTGAAGAATTCCAAGCGCTTTCGTGACTACTCACATTATCAAGAGTTTCAGGTCCTTTCTCATGTTCCTCTTCACAGAGTCGTGAGATGTTACGCTACTGTGAGGTGTTGTCTTTGTTAGTGTGATGTGACTGTGAGGTGTATTCTGCCTCTTTATAAGCCTTCTTCTCACGTTTCCTTTTATAGTTCCTTGATAATGTGAGTAGTCACGAAAGCGCTTGGAATTCTTCTATTTTTTTCATAGTGGTTGTCTTGCATATATATATATATATATATATATATATATATATATATATATATATATATATATATATATATATATATATATATATATATATATAGAGTAAGTAGGCTTGTCATGAATATCTCGCCGCATAGATCGTTCATAAATAGACTAACGTAAACACGTTAGAAAGGGAACATTGTATTACGACGACAGGCTGTATATTTTCACATTTCTTGTGTCAGCCCTAAGTGACAGGCATCAGCAAGGGAAATGAATGGAATGACAGCAATGTCGTCAGTAAAAAAAGAGAAAATTATTCTTAACCTTGCTAGGCGTGTTCCCGTAAATTTCAAAATATGAAAAAACAAGTGAAAATAGACAGTCTGTATGAAAGTAAATACAGGGATGACAAACTACATGGTGTGGCTCAGTTGAAATGACCTGCACAAGACTAGAGGTCGGTGTTTTTCATGTGTGAATGACACGTCTTCACGTACTTCAAATTGGAAATGAAAAGTGGAGAACATTTCTGTCCGTGGGGAACCATTATCGTCATGAGTGTCTTCTGAAGATCTTATGTTATTGTATTTCAGGAAGCTCTAAACCTGTGCAAGTTATTCAGCGCAGTAATTTTTGAAGGCTTGGTCCTTCGTCTGCTAATTGCAGTCCAGTTTCTGTTCAGTAATAATAACGGGTTTACATAGTATTTTTTTTCCTGGGTGCGACCCATAACAGTCAGTTAAGAGTCATATAGCTAACTTTATTGCTACATGGATAGGGGCAGCAATGGTTTAAAACGTGCTTAAAATTTTCGAGGACCCAGGTTTCGAACCCTAGAGCGAATGGTCTCTCTTCTGAGCTGCTGGGTACCTCCACCCGTTATCTTATGAACGATAGCACTAAAGATTTACGTTTCAGAGAGGTATTTTGTTCCGGTTGCCGAGCCTGTTCTCGGTCGTTTCTTGTGATCTCCCCTCCTTCCTTCCTCAGCCTGATTACCTGGTCCTTGACTGTTGTTTTCCTCCTGATGTGGCTGTACTCATCTAGCAGTAAAATCAGTTATATGACTCTCAACTGACTGTTGTGGGTCGCACCAAGTAATTTTAATGTTCAGATTTGGAACTAGTTTCTCCAGTATTTATCAGGTATATATTATGATATATCTATATCGTCTGCGTTCTAGAGAATATGGTCTTGGAAATTTTAGCCGTTTTCGGTAGTTTGGATGTAAGTTTATTTAGGCACAGGTATGCGTAAGTACAATTATCATACGTAGTGTAAATTACCTGGGATAACCCAAAAAAATGTCAAAGTGACTTGTTTCCAATGGGCAGTGAAAGTTCTTCGTACATTCTTCAGGTCTACAATTTCACTAGTCTTAAATGGGGCTGTTAACATACAACAACAGTATTCCTGTCTAGAGTACAAGTGACTTGAAGAGTGTCGTCATTGCTCTGACATCTCGTGTTTAGAAGGTTTTTGTTATGAATCCTATCATTTTCTCTTTCAGTTGTGATAGTAACACTCTTCTTATCTTTGAATGTACGATAATTTTATTATGGAAACACGCGTAGTGAGCGGCTGCCCTATTCAATATGATAGCTGCCGTATATTATGGGGGATATCTGCAGTGTGCGGTTACTTTATTTTATGTGGTACTTACATGGTGGGTAAAAAAGAAAGCTGTTTCTGTCATACTCCATTACATGTACGGTAATAAAATATGTCAGCCAGAACTTGGAGATATATGTATATATGCATTATTGATTTTTTAACTGGGTGGACCTTAGGTAACCTAAGGAAAACCTGAGTCATCTTACGTAAAACTAAGACCAGCTGTACGAGAACATTTCCCATTCTCTGTACAAAGTATCTTCAATTTTGAACGACTATAGCAGACCAAGTTTAAAGCCTACCCATGTTTGTAACCTTTCAGTGACAGTGAGTGTAATATAAAAGTGAAAGTCTCTATAAGAGTGAGAGTGTGGCACTCAAGTACACAGATAATGACAAGACATTGATGAACAAGCTCACTATATATGATGGGGAGAGCGCGTACACGCGCCTCTGTGCACATAACCAGTGTAGCAAAGTGACACTTTCTCCTCATCAAGCTAAACCACCATACACACACACTCATACTTGTTACAACAGTGAACCACGACATACTTGTTACCAAGTGAACCACAATATAAACGTCATGACAGCCAATACTTAAAAAACTCTCACGGTGGAAGTTATAAGAGTGAAGTGAACTTTTAAACTAGAGGCTCAACCAACAAAGAAATTCTGTTGTTGGTGTCAGTGGACTAAGAAACTGTTGTTGGTGTCAGTGGACTAAGAAACTGTTGTTGGTGTCAGTGGACTAAGAAACTGTTGTTGTTGGTGTCAGTGGACTAAGAAACTGTTGTTGGTGTCAGTGGAGTAAGAAACTGTTTTTGGTGTCAGTGGCACTTTGAGAGATTTAAGTGCCAGCAGGAGCAAGCGTGAGGAAGCTAGGTGCCAGCAGGAGCAGGAGCAGAGGCACAGCATCACCATGATGAAGCGAGGAGGACCAGCCAAGACTCGTACTGTCTCCTTCAGCGAGGACCAGCAGGTAGGCTCCACCCTTTCTCATGCTTATCTGACTTATACAAACTCCCAGCTACCTGTATAGCCTCCCTCTCTGCCAGTAACAGTTGCAGTACTAGTACTAATACCATTGCAAGGACTAATAGCAGTTGCAATAACTACTAATATCATTGTAAGGGTTCGTGCTAGTGGCAGTACTATTACTAATACCATTGTCAGTGCTAGAACCAGTGCTAGTGAAACTATCAGTACGCTGTAGCAATTTGTCTTTGTGTTGAGTGAAAAGTTTGTATGTGTTGCGTTATTGCTTTGACTTGTCAAACAAACTCAAATGTATTTGGACAATGGCGGAAGCCAACGAGAGATAATTTCGAACAGACCTTTAAAGGTTTCTCAGTTAAGTGTCTTTGAAATAATCAAATATATTGTGACCTGGAAATTATGAGGTAATATGGTCACAAACACTTGTGAATATTGAAGTATTTAACTCATGTTTGCTTTATAAACCCAGGTTGTAGTGTGGTGCTTCAAAAACATCTTTCTTACGAGTCTTAAATGTGCGGGGAATTACCTAGTGAATGTTAATAAAGTTGTGTGTTGTGTGTGGTGGTGGTGTGTTGTGTGGCGGTGCGTTGTGTGGTGGTGTGTTGTGTGGTGGTGTGTTGTGTGGTGGTGTGTTGTGTGGTGGTGTGTTGTGTGGTGATGGTGGAGTGTTGTGTGGTGGTGGTGGAGTGTTGTGTGGTGATGGTGGTGTGTTGTGTGGTGGTGGCGGTGTATTGTGCGGTGGTGGTGGTGTCAGTCGGGGTATTTCTTCAGTACTTGAGTGGAGGAATCATGCTGTATATGTTAGTTCTGCCTTCCCTTTAGAGAAGGTAAGTGGGTGGGCTAGTGTGTTGTAGCCACGACTTGCTTGGGAATCACACACGGATTTAAAGTTTAGAACCTGTCTGCAGCTATCAGAGTTCCCAACTGAAATTTTCAAATGGCTAAAAAACAATTAGTTGTTTTTTTTAGAGAGAAGCTAAAAAAAAGCTAAGATTATTAGTTACAAAGGTTACAAGATGACACAATACGATGCACTGAATAATCATCTGTGTACCGGTGATTATTCTACATCTGATAAATCCCAATCAACCTTCTCTCCATCAGTGTGTAGCTATTTCTTTTTTTTTCCATTGGGCCTATTTTTCGTACATCATTAGATAAGTTAGGTAGATTTGTCATGAAACATGACAATTGTTTCCTGAGGCGGGTCTTAATCATATGATGACCCGCAGCTGGAGCTTTTGGTCATTTGACCGAGGCCTTCCACTGGCTTACAACTATTAAATTGTTTATCGTTAGCTCCTAGATAGGTTGTAATCATGGCAATGTAATCATGCCTTTTCATCTCAAATGTAATAGAGAAATTAATTTTCAAACTCTCGTTACTCAACTGGTTACACAGTTTTAACTTAATGCTGACGTGGCTGAAGTATTAGCATGAGGTAAAGTTAGCACTGCTAAGATCAATCAGAGAAATAACAAACATCGAACCAAAAACGAAAGGAATCTTACAGGAATCAAGAAAAGCGGGAAGAACTAAAAGCCATAAATGAAATTGAAAGAAACCCGAAGTATTTCTTTTCTTATGCCAAATCAAAGTCGAGAACAACATCCAGTATTGGGCCCCTACTTAAACGGGATGGGTCCTACACAGATGACAGCAAGGAAATGAGTGAGCTACTAAAGTCCCAGTATGTCACAGTGGCATGTACATTCACTACTTTTCTTATCATGCTTCCTCTGTCAAGAAAAGTGTTCTTATCTCCCTCTTTCTCCGTGCTCTCCGCATTTGTGATCCTCAGTTCCTTGAAGCAGAAATTTCCACTCTTCATAATTCATTTTCCCGCCTTGGCTACCCTTCCCATTTCATTGACTCTGCTTTCTCTCGTGCCAAACGGACTTTCCATCTCTCCCTTTTCGTAACTGTACCTTCCCACCTCCCCTTCCATCTAGTGTTTATCTCTGGAGTTATCCTGGCCACCACTGATAAACCTCACTTCAGGTTTATTACTGATAACCATCACAAGTGAACATAATGACTGACCCAACACACCACTACGCCCACCAACAATCTCTCCTAAACCCTCTACTCCTGGGAACTCTCCTGTCCTCTGCCTTCCCTACATCTCTGGTCTCTCTAATCTCAACAACTCTCTCCGTTCCTTAGACATCAAACTTACCTTTCGCCAGACTAACACTCTTCGCACTAATCTAGTTCATACCTCCCCTCCCTCTATAGATTCTCCTGGTGTCTACTCTATTTCTTGCTCCTCCTGTCCTCTTCAGTACTATGGAGAAACTGGCCGATCTCTTTCTGACAGACTTAGGGAGCACAAAAATAGTGTTAGGCTTGCCGACACTAATAATTCTCTTTTTTGTCATGTCAGAGATCACAGTCATCCTATTGATTGGTCTTCTGCTAAAACTGTCTACCCTACGTCCAACTTTCACAGTCGCCGTCTGGTTGAATCCTCCCTTATACGCAACTTTCCTTGTATGAATCTTAGCCCTGGCTTTGTCTCTGTAGATGCTTTCCTCTCCCATTACATTGTTAAATGCTCCAAACTTCAGAACACCCGTGAATCCTTCCCCTTCTATCTCTTCCCCTTTCTCCTCTTTCTCCTTTCTCCTCTGTGTTTTCTTTCTTTTCTTTTGCCTTGTATTTGTCCTTCTTTATTTTATTTTAATTTCATTTTACCCCTCTGTGTTGTTGTCCTTACCCTATGCGGGCCGCCAGCTTCATTGCAGTGCTCCTTTCCTATAATATGACTCAGTTTTTAGCGAGCCGCTAACCAGACTGAAAGTCGAAGACCTAAATTATTTTTTTATGAGAGTGCCACAGAACTTGGTAGACGCAAGCCAAACCTATCTGACATTACCCTGACGCCACATGACTTCGAAAAGGCGATAAATGACATGCCCATGCACTCTGCCCCAGGCCCAGAGCCCTGACTCATGGAACTCCGGGAGCATGGACACTGTGGTCGTCTCACAGTTACTAAAAACAACAGACATAGCCCCACTCCACAAAGGGGGCAGTAAAGCAATAGCAAAGAACTACAGACCAATAGCGCTAACGTCCCATATCATAAAAATCTTTGAAAAGGTTCTAAGAAGCAAGATAGCCACTCATCTAGATACCCATCAATTACACAACCCAGGGCAGCATGGGTTTAGAGCAGGTCGCTCCTGTCTGTCCAAACTACTGGACTACTACGACAAGGTCCTGGATGCTCTAGAAGACAAACAGAATGCAGATGTTATATACACAGACTTTGGTAAAGCCTTCGACAAGTGTGACCATGGTGTAATAGCACACAAAATGCGTGATAAAGGAATAACAGGAAAAGTTGGTAGATGGATCTATAATTTCCTAACAAATAGAACACAAAGAGTAGTAGTCAACAGAGTAAAGTCTGAGGCGGCTACGGTGAAAAGCTCTGTTCCACAAGGCACAGTACTCGCTCCCATCCTGTTCCTCATCCTCATATCTGACATAGACAGGGATATAAGCCACAGCACCGTGTCTTCCTTTGCAGATGACACCCGAATCTGCATGACAGTGTCCTCCATTGAAGACACTGCAAGACTCCAAGCAGACATCAACCAAATCTTTAAATGGGCCGGATAAAACAATATGAAGTTCAATGATGAGACATTTCAATTACTCCGATATGAAAAACGTGAGGAAATTAAAATCTCATCGGAGTATAAAACAAATTCCAACCACACAATAAAGTGAAAAACTAATGTCAAAGACTTGGGAGTGATTATGTCAGAGGATCTCACCTTCAAGGACCATAACACTGTAGCAATCGTATCTGTTAGAAAAAAATGACAGAATGGATAATGAGAACCTTCAAAACCAGGAATGCCAAGCCCATGATGACACTTTTCAGGTCGCTTGTTCTATCTAGGCTGGAATATTGCTGCACACTAACTGCACCTTTCAAGGCAGGTGAAATTGCTGACCTAGAAAATGTACAGAGAACCTTCACGGCACGCATAACTGCGATAAACCACCTCAATTACTGGGAACGCTTGAAGTTCCTAAACCTGTACTCCCTAGAATGCAGGCGGGAGAGATACATTATTATATACACTTGGAAAATCCTAGAGGGATTAGTACCAAACTTGCACACGAGAGTCACTCCCTACGAAAGCAAAAGACTCTGCAGACGATGCAACATCCCCCTCCCAATGAAAAGCAGGGGTGCCACTAGCACGTTGAGAGACAACACAATAAGTGTCAGGGGCCCAAGACTGTTCAACTGCCTCCCAGCTTACATAAGAGGGATTACCAATAGACCCCTGGCTGTCTTCAAGCAGGCACTGGACAGACACCTAAAGTCGATACCTGACCAACCGGGCTGTGGTTTGTACGTTGGACTGCGTGCGGCCAGCAGTAACAGCCTGGTTGATCAGGCCCTGATCCACCATGAGGCCTGGTCACAGACCGGGTCGCAGGGGCGTTGACCCCCTGGAACACTCTCCAGGTAATGTTTTTCCTTCTGTGGCCTCCCTGTAAAGGTATCTGCCCACATTCCGCTGGAACTTAATACGGGTGAGAGTTGCACCATCTTCGATCAACATGTTTCCTAGATCAAGTGTGTAAGTGATGGTATTAGTTATCTGGTAATTGTAAACTACAACTACTACTACCACTGTTGCTATTACTACTGCTACTAAGTACTAATACTACTTACTACTACTACTACTACTACTACTACTACTTACTACTACTGCTGCTACTACTACTTACTATTACTTCTAATACTAACTACTACTAGTAGTATTAACAACTACTACTAACTACTACTGCTACTACTACTATTACTTACTATTACTACTACATTTAGTACTAACGACTACTACTACTAGTAATTACAGCTACTACTTCTACTTACTTTTATTGCTAATACTTCTACATGTTACTATTGCCTCTACTACTATTTATTACTGCTACTATTAATACTACCACCACTTACCACCAGTATTTGCCAATAGGCCTCCTACATTGCTTATGTTCTTTCACCTCACTTTATATAGCCTATATATAGCCTGTGTCCTTGTATTGGCTTCACATAGTTCCTGAAGAGCGAAATGTTGCTACAGTATATCTCAGTCACACTTAGTATATGTCCTTTTATCTCACATTATCTCAGTAGCTAACAGGGCTTTTTTTTTTTTAATTCTACAAAGTTTTCCTGGAAGCTTATGTCATATGTACTTTTATTTTGGAGACCTTTAAATTTAGTGGCGTATTACTATATAGCAAAATTTGCTAAATAAAAGGCCCCCGAATATAAAGGGCTTTCCGGTAATATTTATGTTCCAGCATACTACATGTCAGACCACGATGAAGACATGAAATGTAACATGTATAGCATCTCTATTTTAAGGAGTAAGTGGAAAAAATATTAATGCCAATTTTTCAATATTCATGAAATGTTTATGTGGGCAGTATGTTTGAGGCATACCTGAGGGATACCTGAAGGATGTTTTCAAGGGTCAACACCCCTCTCCCGCGGCGTGGTCCCAGACCAGGCCTATTGGTGGATCAAGGGTAGAACAACCAGGCTGTTACAGCTGGCCGCACGCAGTCCAGCGCACGAGCCACAGCCCGGCTGATTAGGAACTGACTTGAGGAACTTATCAAGGGTTGTGTTGGTAACCCCTTGATGGGAGGCTGTGGAAAGGTCTTGACCTTCTTACACTTATTGTGTAAATAAATATTCTCCTGGCGCCCTTACTTTTCATTGAGGGCGTTTTGCACTGTCTGCTGAACCTCTTACTTTTGTTGGGATTGATTTCTGTGTAAATTATAATATGGCTTTCTCGCCTGTGTTCCAGGAAGCACCAGTCGAGGGACTTCAAACATTCCCAGTAATTTATTTAGATGCTGTACTTAATTTATACGTTCACTGAAGGTTGTACATTCTCTAGGTCTGCAATTTTTCCCGCCTTAAAAGGGGGCTGGTAATGTACAGCAATATTCCAGACTAGAGAGAACAAGTGACTTACAAGAGGCATCTCTTGCTTTGAAAGTGTTCATCATTATCCATCCTATTATTTTCATAGCGGTTGTGATAATGACTATTGAGACCCTCGAACCTGAGATTGTTTATCATTATCAATTTAAATTATTCACTTTAGTTTTTTGCCTTATTGTGTGGTTAGAGGTTTATAGTGTCCTCCATGGATGTCACTTTCATGCAAATTATAGTATCATATGTAAAGGATGATAAGGTTCAATTATTTTTGGCCTTCTTTGTATCGTATATAAAGATGAGGAAAAGGATGATGATGAGTATTATGCCTTGGGAACCAGAGCTTTTCAAAGTGTCATGCTCTCACATAACCCTGTTTGCTATTACTCTTTGCATTTTTAATATTAGAAAGTTAAAAACCCATGCCTACTTTTTAAGTTATTCCTTTTGCATGCGTTTTGTGCACCGTCACACCATGATCGCACTTATCGATGGCTTTGGCAGAGTCTGCATCTGTATTATGTTTGTCTTCCAGTCCATCCAAGACCGTGTCGTAATGGTCCGGTAATTGCGAGAGGCACGAACTTCCAGTCCATCCAAGACCGTGTCGTAATGGTCCGGTAATTGCGAGAGGCACGAACTTCCAGTCCATCCAAGACCGTGTCGTAATGGTCCGGTAATTGCGAGAGGCACGAACTTCCAGTCCATCCAAGACCGTGTCGTAATGGTCCGGTAATTGCGAGAGGCACGAACTTCCAGTCCATCCAAGACCGTGTCATAATGGTCCGGTAATTGCGAGAGGCACGAACTTCCAGTCCATCCAAGACCGTGTCATAATGGTCCGGTAATTGCGAGAGGCACGAACTTCCAGTCCATCCAAGACCGTGTCGTAATGGTCCGGTAATTGCGAGAGGCACGAACTACCTGTTCTAAAACTATATTACCCTGTAATGTGCAATTTTTTGCGAATCCATGTAGTTTGTGATCTCAAAACCTTTTCAGATATTTTTATAATGTGGTACATCAGTGTTATTGGTCAGTAGTTCTTTGCTATTGTTTTACTGCTACCTATGTGGAGTTGGGTTACAGCCATTGTTTTTAACAGCTGTGGGATAACCTTCATGTCTAGTGTATCTCCATAAAATATTTAAGACATGTGATAGGGGTTTCGTGTAGTTCTTGATGAACATGGGGTTCCACGAGTCTAGGAAATGCATGCTGTTCATGGCATTTTCGAAGTCAAGTGGGGATAGTGTTATGTCAGAAATTTTGTTCATGAAGAATTTATTCGGATTGTCAATCTTTAGTCAGATTAATGGCTCACTGAAAACGTTGAGACTTCGGCATTCCTCTCATTTCTTTGCTATCATCAGTGTAAATTCCATCTTGTTTGATGTGGTTTTTGCACAGAATTTTGCATATGGGAAGAAGACTTAAATTTCTATCAATATCATTAATTGCTTTTAATTCCCCCAATCCTTCCTATTCTGGTAAGTAAGACATATGAATTCTGTATGATTCATTCAGTTTAAGTTCATTATTCCAATGTTTCCTTCCGCGCTTCGGACAGCCAGGCACCCTTGAGAAGCTCTGATTCTTCGTCTTCGTCTGTGAAGGGAGCGTCTCTCTCTTTCCGTCTTTCATCTTCTCTTTGTTCTTAGTGGTATGTGACTTCAGCAGACATCTAGTGCCACAGAGATGACCTTCTCTAGACTGGTTTGGATATAAGTTACTCAATATATCTTCCCATTATGTTTTGTTAAAAACATAATTTATTTGATTCCAGCAGATGTTCTTGTTGATAAAAATTGTATTTGGTGAAAACACCCTCATGATTGTTTTGCTGCGCAATAATCATGTGCATGCAGGTCTAAGCTTCATATAGGTTGTAGTCTGAGTTTTCTTCCTTCGTCATCTTTATATTTCGTACCAAATCAACATTAGTCTCGTCGGTTTCACTGTTTGCTGGCTTAAGGCAAATTTTTTATAGAGACTTAAGTTCATTTGTGTGAGACTCTTCATCCAAACTGGCTCCTGGAATTTTCTCTGCTGTTATAGTATTTGCTTCATTGTTCCATTTTAGATGTCCCAAGTTGAAATCATCGAGCAACAGAAAATTTGGGGCCAGGTTTGAGATGTTTATCAGACAGGACTCGATTTTCTGTAGCTTATCTTTAAGCTTGTAGGACGATGCATTTGGTGGTTTATGTACAATAACTTTATACTGGTCTTCACTCCTTTCTGTCAAAACTTCTACTATATCATTTGTGCTGTTAAATAACTCAATGCAAATGAACGACTCGTCCAATCTTCCCTCCCTTTCTCCCCAGGGACGGGGATATTATTGGCCTGGTTACCCAGGTATTCATATTTCGTTGTTAAAATAGACCTTAATATGGGCCTCTGTAAAAGCTGCAAAAATTGCATATATCATGGAACTGTGGATTATATATACATGATATTGCAGTTTATTCATTGCCCATTCTCATCATCAGGATCAGAATCATTCACTTCCACCTCATCTTAAGAACATAAGACAGTTGGAACACTGCAGCAGGCCTACTGCCCCATGCTAGGCACGTCCTCAAACCGAAACCCACTAATAAAAATATGTGCCCGGCCCATTTTCAATACTACCCAAGGAATAAGTTTGATAACCCTGCTAACTTAGGTGGACTGTGGTTATAAAGAGAGCTATCAGTATGACAGCTTTATAAACACTAAATGACCAGTTTTATAAACACTAAATGACAGCTTTATAAACACGAGGCATGAACGGGGCATAAGAGTGATTTGACACGAACAATTTAATTGAATTTTTTAACCGATGCTGGTTATCTTAACTTAGTATGGTAGTATTTATTTGCATGGTGTGTATTATGGTTGGTTAATGAGGTTTAAAGTCTATCGACTTCATTGAAGTTATTAAGGCTTCACGTAACTTTTATCACCACCAGTCAAGAATACTTTCGTCCTTAAAATAGGGATTTAAGTAAACTGTATATACGCTGAGGAAAATACACCCCTTGTGGCATACACCCATTGTGTATTTTATTAATATTAGTAGTTTTATTATTGGTTTACTTTGTGTGAGTATATGGTGGTATTTCTTTTTTTTACCTTGTGTGGGTATATGGTTGTGTATTTGTTTATTTTGTGTGGGTATATGGTTGTGTATTTGTTTATTTTGTGTGGGTATATGGTTGTGTATTTATTTACCTTGTGTGGGTAAATGGTTGTGTATTTTATTCATGTAAGTACATTATTATCATTTATTTTTATCTTTATCTTGTTTGTTATATTTATTTGTTATTACGAAGAGAACTGAGTGATTTACCCGGTCAAACCTCTCTTGATATTCCTCGACTACCTACCATACTCTTTAGATTTACCTTCCCACCATTTAGATTTACCTACATGCCATTTAGATTTACCTACATGCCAATTAGATTTACCTACCATTTAGTTTTCCCGTATTTCAGAGTGAGTTTGAGAGCCGGGATGATGGCCACCATGGTACTCAGTGTTACTACGAGGACGAGGACGATAATGGTTCTATCACGTCACTACCAGCTGAGCTGCCTCCTCCTCCTGACGGTGGCTGGGGCTGGATGATTGTCGTGGTCTCCTTCCTCTGTAACGCCATCGTGGACGGCGTCGCTTACTCCTTCAGTCCCTTCCTGGAGACTATCTGTGAGCAGTTCGATGCTCCCAAGGGCACAGTGGCTTGGATACCATCTCTCCTGGCTGGCGTCTACCTTAGTGCTGGTCAGTAATTATCTAACCTCTATCCCCCATGTTGCCTTCCTACCTCCCAACATACCTGGTTTAAAAAGACACTTGAGCAAACACTAGGACATATTAGAAAACGTTTCGATCCTGGGACCTCGATCACTTCTAACCAAGGTCAAAGGATCGAAACGTTTTCTAATAAATATGTTCTAGTGTTGGCTCACGTCCTCCCTACCTACATGCTTGCTTGCCTACCTACCTACCTACTTAACTGCCTGCGTGCCTAATTATCTACCTACCTATCCACCTACTTGCCTGCCTGCCTGCCTACCTAACTGCCTACCTAATTACTTACCTACCTCCCTGCCTGCCTACGTACCTCCCTGCCAGCCTGCCTACCTAACTACCTACCTAATTACATACCTGCCTGCCTGCCTGCCTGCCTGCCTGCCTGCCTGCCTGCCTGCCTACCTACCTACCTGCCAGCCTGCCTACCTACCTAATTGCCTCCCTATCTACCTGCCTGCCTACCTACCTACCTTCCTAACTGCCTCCCTACCTACCTAACTGCCTCCCTGCCTACCTACCTACCAACCTACCTGACTGCCTGGTTGCCTACCTACCTGCCTGCCTGCCTACTTACCTACCAACCTACCTGCCTGCATGCCTACCTTCCTACCTACCAACCTACCTGCCTGCCTGCGTGCCTACCTTCCTACCTACCAACCTACATGCCTGCCTGCGTGCCTATCTGCCTACCTACCTAATTACCTCCCTACCTACATGCTTGCTTGCCTACCTACCTACCTGCCTGCCTAATTACCTACCTACCTATCCACCTACTTGCCAGCCTGCCTACCTAATTACCTACCTACCTCTCTGCCTGCCTACCTACCTCCCTGCCAGCCTGCCTACCTAACTACCTACCTAATTACCTGCCTGCCTGCCTGCCTACCTACCTACCTGCCTGCCTGCCTGCCTACTTACCTACCTACCTGCCAGCCTGCCTACCTACCTACCTGCCTGCCTGCCTGCTTACCTACCTATCTCCCTATCTACCTGCCTGCCTGCCTGCCTGCCTCCCTACCTACCTACCTGCCTGCCTACCTACCTACCAACCTGCCTACCTAGCTACCAACCTACCTGCCTGCATGCCTGCATTCCTACCTACCTACCAACCTACCTGCCTGCCTGCGTGCCTATCTGCCTTCCTACCTAATTACCTCCCTACCTACCTGCTTGCTTGCCTACCTACCTGCCTGCCTATCTACCTACCTACCTACCTACCTGCCTGCCTGCCTGCCTGCCTGCCTACCTACCTACCTACCTACCTACCTGCCAGCCTGCCTGCTTACCTACCTATCTCCCTATCTACCTGCCTGCCTGCCTGCCTGCCTCCCTACCTACCTACCTGCCTGCCTACCTACCTACCAACCTGCCTACCTAGCTACCAACCTACCTGCCTGCATGCCTGCATTCCTCCTACCTACCAACCACCTGCCCTGCCTGCCTCTGCCTCCCCCCCCTACCACCTACCTACCTACCTACCTACCGACCTGCCTGCCTGCCTGCCTGCCTGCCTACCTACCTACCTACCTGCCTGCCTACCTACCAACCTACCTGCCTACCTACCTATCCACCAACCTACCTACCTGCCTGCCTGCTTGCTTACCTACCAACCTACCTGTCTGCCTACCTACCTATTTATTTGATTACTTGCCTACCTAATTACGTACCAGCCTACCTGCCTGCCTGCCTGCCTGCCTGCCTACCTGCCGGCTTTCCTGTCTGCCTGCCGGCCTGCCTGTCTGCCTACCTACCAACCAACCAACCAACCTACCTACCAACCTGCCTGCTTGCCTACCTACCTAATTACCTACCTACTTAATTACCTACGTGCCTATCTAATTACGTACTGCCTACACAAATAACCCGCACATAGAAGAGAGGAGCTTGGGACGACGTTTCGGTCTGACTTGGACCATTTACACAGTGTAACTTTGTAAATGGTCCAAGTCAGACAGAAACGTCGTCATAGGCTTCTCTCTCCTATGTGTGGGTTATTTGTGTATTGTTCCAGTCACGGTATTGTGCCTTTTCATTCTTTACCTACCTAATTACCTACCTACCTTCCTGCCTAATTACATACCTATGTGCCTGCCTGCCTGCTTGCTTGCCAGCCTACCTGCCTGCCTGCCTGCTTACCTGCCTGCCTCCCTGCTTACCTGCCTGCCTGCCTACCTACCTGGCTGCCTTGCCTGCCTGCCTGCCTGCCTACCTGCCTGCCTGCCTGCCTGCCTACCTGCCTGCCTGCTTGCCTGCCTGCCTGCCTGCCTTGCCTACCTGCCTGCCTGCCTGCCTGCCTACCTGCCTGCCTGCCTGCTTGCCTGCCTACCTGCTTGCCTGCCTGCCTCTCCAACAGTGGAAGAGTTGTGAGGCCTGATGCTATTGAAGTAGCCTTGATACAGGGAATTGAATTATTTTTATTATATAAATGGGTAGAGTATTACACCTGTAGGAGTCATACAATGCTGAGGGAATGGGAGGCAATCAGGTTCGATTCACGGAAGGGAAGATAGACCCTTTTCCATGGATTAAGAGTCCCCCTGAGAGAACAAGCAATTGAAGCTACCCTCATTTTCCTTGGATCAAACATGATTATCTTCTATTGATTGCCCCCAGTGCTGTAAGACCGCTATGGGTTTAGCACTTCCCGTGGCCTGGTGGCTAAAACTCTCGCTTCACACGACGAGGGTAGAAACATTGGGGGTGTTTCTTTATACTGGTTGTCTATGTTCCCCATCAGTAAAATGGGTACCTGGGTGTTAGTCGACTGGTGTGGGTCGCATCCTGGGACAAAAATGACCTAATTTGCCCGAAATGCTCTGCATAACAAGCGGCTTTCTATATAGTAGTATGTCATTGATGTCAGCTAGGCCTATATACCTTGTACATGTACTTGTAGAAATAAAGATATTATTTTATAGGCAGGCTCCCTGGCCAAGCCTTACGTCACGTGACCCCCTTTGAACTAGGCATGTAGGCTGTCGGCCTCTCCGTCAGACTCGACCAGGCCTAGCAGACAGTCAGGCCAGGTTCCGTCACGATCACCAATACAACGCCTCTATAACAGTTAACATTTATATCCTTGCTACCATCACTTCTTATCGAACTCCTTAACAAACTAGCTTACGATAAAGGCGTTAAAAATACAGTAGTTACAGTTACTTTGTGTAATACACAAATAACCCACACATAGGAGAATGAAAATTATGACGACGTTTCGGTTCGACTTGGACCAATACCTAGTTCATTAACTAATGGTCCAAGTCGGACCGAAATGTCGTCATAATGTTCAGTGTTGCATGTGCTGGTTATTTGTACATTGTTGCAGTCACAGTGTTGTAACTATATTCTTTACTTTGTGATGTTGTGCCACTCAGTCAACAATATTGTACAAACAAACACATCATTATGTCTGCTATAAAAACAACTAGCCTGATAGTTTATAATACAGAGATGTATTAACGATAATCTTTTGTTCTACAAGTACATGATACAACTTATACAGTCCTAGCTGACATCAGTGACATACTACATATAAATCCCCTGGTTATGCAGAGCATTTCGGGAAAATTAGGTTAATTTTGTCCCCATGATGCGTCCCACACCAGTCGACTAACACCCAGGTACCTATTTACTGCTAGGTGAACAGGAACAGGTGTGAGGAAACATGCCCAACGTTTCCACCCATAGCTCGATTGCTAGCTCACTCAGCTCACAGAGGTCTGTGGTTCGATTCCCATTACGGCTGGAAACATTAGGATGTGTTTCCGTAAGACACCTGCTGTCATCTGTTCACCCATCAGTAAAATAGGTACCTGAGTGTTAGTCGACTGGTGAGGGTTGCATCCTGGGACAGAATTGACCTAATTTTCCCGAAATGCTCTGCATAACAAGGGGCTTTCTGTATAGTAGTATGGCATTGATGTACTTGTAGAAATAAAGATTATTATTACTATTATTGTTATTATGTCAGGGATTGAACCACGGACTCAGTGTGTGAGGCAAGTGCGTTATCAACAGAGCCACTCCAAACACTGAGATTCGAATGCAACATAGTGATGGATGAGGCCAAACACAAATATGCATAGATTATTAAAAAAAATAAACTTCTGTGGACTTTTTATATATCGATGTATAAAAAACAAAACACATTGTTATGTATGTCATAAAAACTTTGTTCATAAATTAGACATGTGTATAATCACAAAGAAAAGATTACGTACATTATTTAAACTCTCTCCATGAACAAGTGTTTGACCAGTTAGACACTGCTGCGACACCTGGGTATCTTTATTTGTAGACGTTTCACCATTCAGTGGCTTTATTAATACAATACAAGGATATAATGTGAAGAATGTAGAACTATATTGTATACAAAAGATGAAGTAATCAGTCCCTCAGCCTTGGAGTTTATGAAGAGCACCGTAGTCGTGAAGACTCTGAAGCACAGGTATGAAGCTTGGTATATAAGCGCCAAGCTTCATGTCTGTGCTTCAGATTCTTCACGACTGCGGTGCTCTTCATCAACTCCAAGGCTGAGGGACTCATTATCTCATCTCATCTTTATACATAGTTCTACATTTTTTATATTATGTCCTTGTATTGTAATGATAAAGTCACTGGATGAGGAAACGTCTACAAATAAAGATACGCAGATGTCGTACTTGTGTCTAATTCTTCATCTTGTTGGTATTGCATACCATTCATATACAAGTGTTTGACCCAAAGAATACAAAGACATTTTGTTTTCCCAACAGGTCCCATTGTGTCAGCCTTGACCAACAAATTTGGGTGTCGCTCTGTGTGTTGTGTGGGAGGACTCCTCGCATCATTCGCATTCTTTCTTACAATATTTGCAAATTCCGTTGAATATTTAATGGTTTTGCAGGGAATCATAGGAGGTAAGAATAGTTTTTTAAGTATTATTATAAATTTCTGAAACAGGGCAAACATTTCTTAACATATCCTCAAATTTATATTGCACAATAGCTCTTCGGTATTGTACAGTTGTCATCTAGGTTAAAAAAAAGTAAGAGAAGGAGAGAGAGAATGAGTGTGTGTGTGTGTGTGTGTGTGTGTGTGTGTGTGTGTGTGTGTGTGTGTGTGTTAGTTAGTTACCATTTTGTCCTAGGCAGTGTGTGTGTGTGTACTCACCTAGTTGTACTCACCTAGTTGTGGTTGCAGGGGTCGAGACATAGCTCCTGGCCCCGCCTCTTCACTGGCCGCTACTGGGTCACTCTCCCTGCGCCATGTGTGTGTGTGTGTGTGTGTTAGTTACTTACCAGTTATCAAAGGTACTTGTCATTAGACACTTAGCCTGTTTTTTTTTTTTGTGTGTGTGTGAAGTATATATTAAATGCAAAAATTTCCTGAAATTTTATATTATTTCTGTATTGTCACAAACAATTGTGGATTTAAAATTTGAATAGTAAATATGTATGTTTCAGGGCTTCAATGGTCAATATAAATATAGTATTATTCCATATTTGAGAAATCAAAAACATTTTGTTGCTTTCATAGTAAATATCCGTGTGTAATGTTGCATTGTGCTGGTGTTCTCAGGACTGGGGTTTGGTCTCATCTACCTGCCTGCTGTGGTCTGTGTGGGCTACTACTTTGAGTCCAAGCGTGCCATGGCTACAGGAATTGCTGTCTGTGGCTCTGGTATCGGCACTATGATCTTCCCCCCACTCCTCACTTACTTTATTTCAGTGTTCACCTGGAAAGGAGCAAATTTGATCATTTCTGCTATTATTCTTAACTGTTGTGTAAGTTCTGACTGAAGAAGTTCACTTTTAGGTTGTTCAGTAGTAGTGCACTCAGAGCCAGATTAAGATTTTTTTAGACCCCCGGGGTACTGGTACTGTGAGGGGCGCCCCTGGGTTAAAGGAACTGAGAGGGGTGCCCCTGGGCTACAGGTACTGTGAGGGGTCCCTGGGCTACAGGTTCTGTGAGGGGTCCCTGGGCTACAGGTTCTGTGAGGGGTCCCTGGGCTACAGGATTCTTGAGGGGTCCCTGGGCTACAGGTTCTGTGAGGGTCCCTGAGCTACAGGTTCTGTGAGGGATCCCTGGCTACAGGTTCTGTGAGGGGTCCCTGGCTACAGGTTCTGTGAGGGGTCCTGGGCTACAGGTACTGTGAGGGGTCCCTGGGCTACAGGTTCTGTGAGGGGTCCCTGAGCTACAGGTTCTGTGAGGGGTCCCTTGGCTACAGGTTCTGTGAGGGCTCCCTGGGCGACAGGTTCTGTGAGGGGTCCCTGGGCTACAGGTTCTGTGAGGGGTCCCTGACTACAGGTTCTGTGAGGGTCCCTGGCTACAGGTTCTGTGAGGGGTCCCTGGCTACAGGTTCTGTGAGGGTCCCTGGGCTACAGGTTCTGTGAGGGTCCCTGAGCTACAGTTCTGTGAGGGTCCCTGGGCTACAGGTTCTGTGAGGGGTCCCTGGCTACAGGTTCCTGTGAGGGGTCCCTGGGCTACAGGTTCTGTGAGGGGTCCCTGGTCTACAGGTTCTGTGAGGGTCCCTGGGCTACAGGTTCTGTGAGGGGTCCCTGGGCTACAGGTTCTGTGAGGGGTCCCTGGGCTACAGGTTCTGTGAGGGGTCCCTGGGCTACAGGCTCTGTGAGGGTCCCTGGGCTACAGGTTCTGTGAGGGTCCCTGGGCTACAGGTTCTGTGAGGGGTCCCTGGCTACAGGTTCTGGAGGGTCTCTGGGCTACAGGTTCTGTGAGGGGTCCCTGAGCTTCAGGTTCTGTGAGGGGTCCCTGGGCTACAGTTTCTGTGAGGGGCTACAGGTTCTGAGAGGGGTCCCTGGGCTACAGATTCTGTGAGGGGTCCCTGGGCTACAGGTTCTGTGAGGGTCCCTGGGCTACAGGTTCTGTGAGGGTCCCTGGGCTACAGGTTCTGTGAGGTCCTGGCTACAGGTTCTGTGAGGGCTGCTACAGGTTCTGTGAGGGCTCCCTGGGCTACAGGTTCTGTGAGGGGTCCCTGGCTACAGGTTCTGAGGGGTCCCTGGGCTACAGGTTCTGTGAGGGGTCCCTGGGCTACAGGTTCTGTGAGGGTCCCTGAGCACAGGTTCTGTGAGGGGTCCCTGGCTACAGGTTCTGTGAGGGTCCCTGGGCACAGTTCTGTGAAGGGCCCTGGGCTACAGGTTCTGTGAGGGGTCCCTGGGCCACAGGTCTGTGAGGGGTCCTGGCTACAGGTTCTGTGAGGGGTCCCTGGCTACAGGTTCTGGAGGGTCCCTGGGCTACAGGTTCTGTGAGGGGTCCCTGGGCTACAGGTTCTGTGAGGGGTCCCTGGGCTACAGGCACTGTGAGGGGTCCCTGGGCTACAGGTTCTGTGAGGGGTCCCTGGGCTACAGGTTCTGTGAGGGTCCCTGGGCTACAGGTTCTGTGAGGGGTCCCTGGGCTACAGGTTCTGTGAGGGGTCCTGGGCTACAGGTTCTGTGAGGGGTCCCTGGGCTACAGGTTCTGTGAGGGGTCCCTGGGCTACAGGTTCTGTGAGGGGTCCCTGGGCTACAGGTTCTGTGAGGGGTCCCTGGGCTACAGGTTCTGTGAGGGGTCCCTGGCTACAGGTTCTGTGAGGGTCCCTGGCTACAGGATCTGTGAGGGATCCCTGGGCTACAGGTTCTGTGAGGGTCCCTGGGCTACAGGTTCTGTGAGGGGTCCCTGGCTACAGGTTCTGTGAGAGGTCCCTGGGCTACAGATTCTTGAGGGGTCCCTGGCTACAGGTTCTGTGAGGGGTCCCTGGCACAGGTTCTGTGAGGGTCCTGGGACAGGTTCTGGAGGGGTCCCTGGGCTACAGGTTCTGTGAGGGGTCCCTGGGCTACAGGTTCTGTGAGGGGTCCCTGAGCTACAGGTTCTGTGAGGGGTCCCTGGCTACAGGGTGGTCCCGGCTACAGGTTCTGTGAGGGTACCTTAGCTACAAGTTCTTGAAGGTCCCTGAGCTACAGGTTCTGTGAGGGTCCCTGCGCTACAGGCACTGTGAGGGGTCCCTGGGCTAAGGTTCTGTGAGGGGTCCTGGTCTACAGGTTCTGTGAGGGTCCCTGGGCTACAGGTTTGGAGGGTTCCTGGGCTACAGGTTCTGTGAGGGTCCCTGGGCTACAGGCACTGTGAGGGGTCCCTGGGCTACAGGTTCGTGAGGGGTCCCTGGCTACAGGTTCTGTGAGGGTCCCTGGGCTACAGGTTCTGTGAGGGGTCCCTGAGCTACAGGTTCTGAGAGGGTCCTGGGCTACAGGTTCTGTGAGGGGTCCCTGGGCTACAGGTTCTGTGAGGGTCCTGGGCACAGTTTCTGTGAGGGGTCCCTGGTCTACAGGTTCTGTGAGGGTCCCTGGCTACAGATTCTGTGAGGGGTCCCCGGGCTACAGGTTCTGTGAGGGCTCCCTGGGCTACAGGTTCTGTGAGGGTCCCTGGGCTACAGGTTCTGTGAAGGGTCCTTGGGCTACAGGTTCTGTGAGGGCTCCCTGGGCTACAGGTTCTGTGAGGGGTCCCTGAGCTACAGGTTCTGAGGGGGGTCCCTGGGCTACAGGTTCTGTGAGGGGTCCCTGGGCTACAGGTTCTGTGAGGGGTCCCTGGGCAACAGGTTCTGTGAGGGGTCTCTGGGCTACAGGTTCTGTGAGGGGTCCTTGGGCTACAGGAACTGAGGGGGCACCCCTGGGCTACAGGTTCTGTGAGGGGTCCCTGGGCCACAGGTTCTGTGAGGGGTCGCTGAGCTACAGGTTCTGTGAGGGGTCCCTTGGCTACAGGTTCTGTGAGGGGTCCCTGGGCAACATGTTCTGTGAGGGGTCCCTGGGCTACAGGTTCTGTGAGGGGTCCCTGGGCTACAGGCACTGTGAGGGGTCCCTAGGCTACAGGTTCTGTGAGGGGTCCCTGGGCTACAGGTTCTGTGAGAGTCCCTGGGCTACAGGTTCTGTGAGGGGTCCCTGGGCTACAGGTTCTGTGAGGGGTCTCTGGGCTACAGGTTCTGTGAGGGGTCCCTGGGCTACAGGCACTGTGAGGGGTCCCTGAGCTACAGGTTCTGTGAGGGGTCCCTGGGCTACAGGTTCTGTGAGGCGTCCCCGGGCTACAGGTTCTGTGAGGGGTCCCTGGTCTACAGGTTCTGTGAGGGGTCCCTGGGCTACAGGATCTGTGAGGGGTCTCTGGGCTACAGATTCTGTGAGAGGTCCCTGGGCTACAGGTTCTGTGAGGGGTCCCTGGTCTACAGGTTCTGTGAGAGGTCCCTGGGCTACAGATTCTTTGAGGGGTCCCTGGGCTACAGGTTCTGTGAGGGGTCCCTGAGCTACAGGTTCTGTGAGGGGTCCCTGGGCTACAGGTTCTGTGAGGGGTCCCTGGGCTACAGGTTCTGTGAGGGGTCCCTGAGCTACAGGTTCTGTGAGGGGTCCCTTAGCTACAGGTTCTGTGAGGGGTCCCTGAGCTACAGGTTCTGTGAGGGGTCCCTGAGCTACAGGTTCTGTGAGGGTCCCCGGGCTACACGTACGTTGAGGCCCCAGTAATATTTTCAAAATCAAAAAAATTAAAGAAATATTAAATTTATTTTTGCATGGCTAACCACAATTAAAATTCAAACATATGCTTTGCATAATTTCTTGCAAACAAATTTTACCAAAACATCAGTAAATTGTTGAGAACATCTGTGGAGGCTCTCCAGCAGGCAGAGGACCCTGGGCTGCAGGCCCTAAAGCCCACGCTTTAATCTGGCTCTGAGTGCACCACGGGCAGGAAACCCTACCCAGATGTACATACTTTGTATTTTTTTTCAATTAATTGTCAATTTTCACATTATTATTATTGGGGAGTGCTAAACCCATGGGGATTATACAGCACCTTTTGGGGGGTATGGCAGGCACACAGGCTCAATTCAGGGAAGTGGAGCACAGATCCAATTCCCTAGATCAAGAGCCCCTCACCAGCATCAAGGAACCTCCCTCAAGGGGTCAATTTTAACAGTATACGTACCATATTTTCCAGCATATAAGACGCTAGAGTATTACGAGTATTAAAACTTTCTTACTATAATGAAGTGTATGTCCTTTTATAAACACCACTTTCCAGTAACCCAAAGCCTACCTATGACCTTCACCTTTAGCATGTAAGGTGCACGCTGATTTTCCAAGACTTGGCGGAAAAAATGCACGTCTTATATGCCCGAAAATATGGTAATATTGACCAGTGACCACGAGAACACAATATTTTTAAGGAATTTCACATATATGCTGAAAATCATTTATTTTTAAAGAATTTCCTTGATTTGTTCAGTATCTTGTGATTCTTAAACTGCTCTTCCTAGATTGAAATCCTGGATTAAGCCTCCCAGATTGAAATCTTGAATTAGGTTTGCCAGATTGAAATCCTGGCTTAAGACATCTCAGATTGAAATCCTGTCTTAGGCCTCCCTAAGATTAAAATCCTGGTGTATGCCTCCCCAGCTTAAACTCCGGGCTACCCCAGATTAAAATCCTGGCTTAAGAGACTTTAAATCTTGGCTTAAGCCCTTTTCCATCATGGCTGCACTTCTGGGTAGTTTTAATCCTAGTCTGATTAATATTATTATTATAATCATAACTAAGCACTAAACCCACAAGGGTCATACAACAGTCCTAATCTGAGCTGACCAAAATACAGGAGAGACCCACTTTACAGTGCTGTGCTTTACAGTGTTTCGCTAACACATCGGTTTTCAATTACGTATATCCATTCTTCATTTATTCAGTCTTCCTACAATAAATATACGTACAGTGGACCCCCGGCTAACGAAAAAAATTCATTCCAGAAGCCTGCTCAAGTGCCATTACCGAACGAATTTACTTCCTTAAGAAATAATGTCACGTAGGTTAGTCTGTTTCAGACCCCCAAAAATACACTTCCACAAGTACTTACAATACAGTGGACCCCCGGCTAACGATCACCCCGGAAATCGTACAATTATGTAAGTATAATATTGTAAGTGCTTGTGGAAGTGTATTTTTGGGGGTCTGAAATAGACTAACCTACGTGACATTATTTCTTAAGGAAGTAAATTCGTTCGGTAATGGCACTTGAGCAGGCTTCTGCAATGAATTTTGATCGTTAGCTAGGGGTCCACTGTATTATACTTACATAATTGTACGATTTCCTGGGTGTTCGTTAGCCGGGGGTCCACTGTATTCCCATTCACTATAAGCTAAGGACGAAAATATTTAATTTCCTAACAAATAGAACACAAAGAGTAGAAGTAAACAGAATAAAGTCTGAGGCGGTTACTCGCTCCCATCTTGTTCCTCATCCTCATATCTGACATAGACAGGGATATAAGCCACAGCGCCGTGTCTTCCTTTGCAGATTACACCCGAATTTGCATGACAGTGTCCTCCATTGAAGACACTGCAAGACTCCAGGTGGACATCAACCAAATCTTTAAATGGGCTGCAGAAAACAATATGAAGTTCAATGATGAGAAATTTCAATTACTCCGATATGGAAAACGTGAAAAAATTAAAACTACATCGGAGTATAAAACAATTCCAACCACACAATAGAGCGAAAAACTAATGTAAAAGACCTGGGAGTGATCATGTCAGAGGATCTCACCTTCAAAGACCATAACATTGTATCAATAACATCTGCTAGAAAAATGACAGGATGGATAATGAGAACCTTCAAAACTAGGGATGCCAAGCCCATGATGAAACTCTTCAGGTCGCTTGTTCTATCTAGGCTGGAATATTGCTGCACACTAACACTACCAACTACTGGACCACCGGACCACTACGACAAGGTTCTGGATGCTCTAGAAGATAAACAGAATGCAGATGTTATATACACAGACTTTGCAAAAGCCTTTGACAAGTGTGACCATGGTGTAATAGCACACAAAATGCGTGATAAAGGAATACCAGGAAAAGTTGGTAGATGGATCTATAATTTCCTAAAACAAGTAGAACACAAAGAGTAGTAGTCAACAGAGTAAAGTCTGAGGCAGCTACTGTGAAAAGCTCTGTTCCACAAGGCACAGTACTCGCTTCCATCCTGTTCCTCATCCTCATATCAGACATAGACAGGGATATAAGCCACAGTGCCGTGTCTTCCTTTGCAATTGACACCCGAATCTGTATGACAGTGTCCACCGTTGAAGACACTGCAAGACTCAAGCAGACATAAACCAAATCTTTAAATGGGCTGCAGAAAACAATATGAAGTTCAATGATGAGAAATTTCAATTACTCAGATACGGAAAATGTGAGGAAATTAAAATCTCATCGGAGTACAAAACTAATTCCAACCACACAATAGAGCGAAAAACTAATGTCAAAGACCTGGGAGTGATCACGTCAGAGGATCTCACCTTCAAGGACCATAACACCGTAGCAATCACATCTGCTAGAAAAATGACAGGATGGATAATGAGAACCTTCAAAACCAGGGATGCCAAGCCCATGTTGACACTTTACAGATCACTTGTTCTATCTAGGCTGGAATATTGCTGCACACTAACTGCACCTTTCAAGGCGGGTGAAATTGCTGACCTTGAAAATGTGCAGAGAACCTTCACGGCACGCATAACCGCGATAAACCACCTCAATTACTGGGAACGCTTGAAGTTCCTAAACCTGTACTCTCTAGAACGCAGGCGGGAGAGATACATTATTATATACACGTTGAAAATTCTCGAGGGATTAGTTCCAAACTTGCACACGAGAATCACTCCCTACAAAAGCAAAAGACTCGGCAGGCGATGTAACATCCCCCCAATGAAAAGCAGGGGTGCCACTAGCACGTTGAGGGAAAACACAATAAGTGTCAGGGGCCCAAGATTGTTCAACTGCCTCCCAGCATACATCAGGGGGATTACCAACAAACCCCTGGCTGTCTTCAAGCAGGCACTGGACAGGCACCTAAAGTTGGTACCTGACCAGCCAGGCTGTGGTTCGTACGTTGGACTGCGTGCAGCCAGCAGTAACAGCCTGGTTGATGAGGCTCTGGTCCAACATGAGGCCTGGTCACAGACCGAGCCGCAGGGGCGTTGACCCCTGGAATTCTCTCCAGGTAAACTCCAGGCACCTTTCAAGGCAGGTGAAATTGCTGACCTAGAAAATGTACAGAGAACCTTCACGGCACACATAACTGCGATAAAACACCTCAGTTACTAGGAACGCTTGAAGTTCCTCAACCTGTACTTCGTAGAACGCAGGCACGAGAGATACATGATTTTATACACCTGGAAAATCCTAGAGGGATTAGTACCAAACTTGCACACGAAAATCACTAACTATGAAAGCAAAAGACTCGGCAGACGATGCAACATCCCTCCAATGAAATGCAGGGGTGCCACTAGCACGATAAGATACAACACAATAAGTGTCGGGGGCCCAAGACTGTTCAACTGCCTCCAAGCATACATAAGGGGGATTACCAATAGACCCCTGGCTGTCTTCAAGCAGGCACTGGACAGGCACCTAAAGTCAGTACCTGACCAGTTAGGCTGTGGTTCATATGTCGGGTTGCATTCAGCCAACAGTAACAGCCTGCTTGATCAGGCCCCGATCCACCATGAGGCCTGGTCACAGACCGGGTTACGGGGGCATTGACTCTCAGAACCCTCTCCAGGTATACTGTGTATGCATTTTTTAGGCCTAACTCTATTGCTCACTTAATATATATATGATAGTGTATACATGTTATCAGGCTTATATATGCATTTAAAAGTGAAAAAAAAAGGGTAACGTTTCACTTTACAGCAGTAGCCTGGAACGTAACCTGCTGACTCACGAAATCGTAATGATACGAGTGCAAACGTGACCGCGGGTTCGAACCCCAACTGTGGTATGTTTTTTTCTCTAATTGCTGTATAAGCGGGGCCCTCCTGTATTGTGCACGGTACAGTATGAGCTCTTCAAAATGTCGTGTGTAATATTTATATTTTGTAATATTTTTTAAAATATTTTTTTTTTTTTAAATTGGAACTAATGTTTTCATTTAGGCTTTGTGGATGATATATTTATCTTGATCCACAGATGATATGTTTCAGTCGTTAGACAAAAACAAGGTTTACAGGGGAGAGCACGGGGTTCCAGGGGAGAGCACGGGGTTCCATGGGAGAGCACAGGGGTTCCAGGGGAGAGCACATGGGTTCCAGGGGAGAGGACAGGGTTCCAGGTGAGAGCACGGGGTTCCAGGGTAGAGCACAGGGTTCCATGGGAGAGCACAGGGGTTCCAGGGGAGAGCACATGGGTTCTAGGGGAGAGGACGGGTTCCGGGGAAGAGCACAGGGTTCCAGAAAAGTGCACTGGGTTCCAGGGGAGAGCACGGGGTTTCAGGAGAAAGGATGGGGTTCCAGGGAAGAGCACGGGTTCCAGGGGAGAGGACGGGGTTCCAGGGAAGAGGATGGGGTTCCAGGGAAGAGCACATGGTTCTAGGGGAGAGGACGGGTTCCAGGGAAGAGCACAGGGGTTCCAGGGGAGAGGATGGGGTTCCAGGGGAGAGGATGGGGTTCCAGGGGAGAGGATGGGGTTCCAGGGGAGAGGATGGGGTTCCAGGGAAGAGCATGGGGTTCCAGGGAAGAGCACAAGGGTTCCAGGGAAGAACATAGGAGTTCCAAGGAGAGGACAGGGTTCTAGGGAAGAGCACGGTGATTCAAGGGGAGAGCACAGGGTTCCAGGGGAGAGCACAGGGTTCCAAGGGAGAGCACAGGGTTCCAGGGAAGAGCACTGGGTTCCAGGGGGAGAGCACAGGGTTGCAAGGAAGAGCACCGGTTTTGAAGGGAAGAGTACAAGGGTTCCAGGGAAGAGTACAAGGGTTCCAGGGAAGAGTACAAGGGTTCCAGGGAAGAGCATGGGTTTCCAGGGGAGAGCACAGGGTTCCAGGGAAGAGCACAAGGTTCCAGGGAAGAGCACCGGGTTTCCAGGGAAGAGTAAGGGTTTCTTTCCATGGGGAGAAGAAAGAGGTTTCCAGGGGAGAGCAAGAAGGTTTCCAGGGAAGAGCAAGGGGTTCCATTTATTGGCCAGCTCTGGCAGGCCAATAAATGTATTGGCCTGCCTGATAAAGGGTTAAATATAGGTTAGACAAGGACATGAGTGGGTGTAGGTTGGTGTGAGTTGGACATGCCTAGCATGGACCGATAGTTCTACTTCAGTGTACCTACATTCTTGGAGGCTCTGCATGGAACATTGATTATTGTGTCCATCTGAAAAAACCCTAGAGAATAGGTACTGTAATAATTAATGTTTTCTTCAATGAGCATTAATCCTGGGTGGTAAAAGATGACTAATAATTTAAAAATATTCTTTGCATTGTTATTTGCACTTAATATTTACAGTGCTTTGGTGCCCTTATGAGACCTCTAGAAGTGCCAAGGATGAAGAAGAAAGATCTCTTGCAACGACTGGCTGAGGAAAAGCGGGCATACATGGAGGCTGGATCATTCTGTGGCTCCTCTTACATCACCTATACTCACCCTGATGGTACTGTGGAGAGACAACCCAAGGTGAGTGAGAACTCAAGAAGTAAAGTTCAGTATACAGTGGACCCCGAGTTTCGGTCATAATTCATTCCAGAAGGCTGCTAAAAGTGCCATTACCGAACGAATTTAGTCCCTTAAGGAATAATGTCAAGTAGGTTAGTCCATTTCAGACCC
Organism: Cherax destructor; assembly: GCA_009830355.1. NCBI lineage: Eukaryota > Metazoa > Arthropoda > Malacostraca > Decapoda > Parastacidae > Cherax > Cherax destructor. The sequence continues at coordinate 30,330 of WNWK01009377.1, read as the reverse complement.
CCAAAATTACACTTACAAAAGCACTTACAATATTACACTTACATAATTGTACGATTTCCGAGGTGACCTTAACTCGGGGTCCACTGTACTATTTTTTTTTTTTTTTCAACAAGTCGGCCGTCTCCCACCGAGGCAGAGTGACCCAAAAAGAAAGAAAATCCCCAAAAAGAAAATACTTTCATCATCATTCAACACTTTCACCACACTCATACATAATCACTGTCTTTGCAGAGGAGCTCAGATACGACAGCTGAGAAAAGTCCCTCCCAGCTGTCACTATCTCAGACCCCTCCTTTAAAGTGCAGGCATTGTACTTCCCATTTCCAGGACTCAAGTCCAACTAAATCAATTAACTGGTTTCCCTGAATCCCTTCACAAAATGTTACCCTGCTCACACTCCAACAGATCGTCATGTCCCAAAAACCATTCGTCTCCATTCACTCCTATCTAACACACTCACACATGCTTGCTGGAAGTCCAAGCCCCTCGCCCACAAAACCTCCTTTACCCCTTCCTCCAACCTTTTCTAGGACGACCCCTACCCCGCCTTCCTTCCCTACAGATTTATACGCTCTCCAAGTCATTCTACTTTGATCCATTCTCTCTAAATGACCAAACCACCTCAACAACCCCTCTTCAGCCCTCTGACAAATACTTTTAGTAACTCCACACCTGCTCCTAATTTCCACATTCCGAATTTTCTGCATAATATTTACACCACACATTGCCCTTAGACAGGACATCTCCACTGCCTCCAGCCTCCTCCTCGCTGCAGCATTTGCAACCCATGCTTCACACCCATATAAGAGTGTTGGTACCACTATACTTTCGTACATTCCCTTCTTTGCCTCCATGGATAACGTTTTTGTCTCCACAGATACCTCAATGCACCACTCACCTTTTTCCTTCATCAATTCTATGGTTAACCTCATCCTTCATAAACCATCTGCTGACACGTCAACTCCCAAATATCTGAAAACATTTACTTCTTCCATAATCCCTCTCTCCAATGTGATATCCAATTTTTCTTTATTTAAATCGTTTGATACCCTCATCACCTTACTCTTATCTATGTTCACTTTTAACTTTCTACCTTTACACACTCTCCCAAACTCGTCCACTAACCTTGCAACTTTTCTTTAGAATCTCCCATAAGCACAGTATCATCAGCAAAAAGTAACTGTGTCAACTCTCATTTTGCATTTAATTCTCCATAATTTAATCCCACCCCTCTCCCCAACACCCTAGCATTTACTTCTTTTACAACCCCATCTATAAATATATTAAACAACCATGGTGACATTACACATCCCTGTCTAAGACCTACTTTTACCGGGAAGTAATCTCCCTCTCTCCTACACACCCTAACCTGAGCCTCACTATCCTCATAAAAACTCTTTACAACCTTCAGTAACTTACTACCTATTCCATACACTTGCAACATTTGCCACATTGCTCCCTATCCACTCTATCATATGCCTTTTCTAAATCCATAAATGCAATAAAAACTTCTCTACCTTTATCTAAATACTGTTCACATATATGCTTCACTGTAAACACTTGATCTACACATCCCCTACCCACTCTAAAGCCTCCTTGCTCATCTGCAATCCTACTCTCTGTCTTACCTCTAATTCTTTCAATAATAACCCTGCCATACACTTTACCTGGTATACTCAGTAAACTTATTCCCCTATAATTTTTACACTCTCTTTTATCCCCCTTTCCTTTATATAAAGGAACTATACATGCTCTCTGCCAATCCCTAGGTACCTTCCCCTCCTTCATACATTTATTAAACAAAAATACCAACCACTCCAGCACTATATCCCCCCCTGCTTTTAACATTTCTGTCATGATTCCGTTAATTCCAGCTGCTTTACCCCCTTTCATTCTACATAATGCCTCACGCACCTCCCCCACACTCACATCCTGCTCTTCTTCACTCCTAAACGATGTTGTACCTCCCTGGCCAATACATGAAATTACCGCCTCTCTTTTTTCATCGACATTTAAAAGTTCCTCAAAATATTCCCGCCATCTACCCAATACCTCCAGCTCCCCATCTACTAACTCCCCTACTCTGTTTTTAACTGACAAATCCATTCGTTCCCTAGGCTTTCTTACCTTGTTTATCTCACTCCAAAATTTTTCTTGTTTTCAGCAAAATTTCTTGACAGAGCCTCTCCCATTCTTTCATCCGCTCTTCTTTTGCACTCTCTCACCACTCTCTTCACCTTTCTTTTACTCTCCATATACTCTGCTCTTCTATTAACACTTCTGTTTTGTAAAAACCTCTCATAAGCTACCTTTTTCTCTTTTATCACACCCTTTACTTCTTCATTCCACCACTCACTCCTCTTTCCTCCTGCACCCACCCTCTTATAGCCACAAACTTCTGCCCCACATTCTAATACTGCATTTTTAAAACTATCCCAACTCTCTTCAACCCCCCCACTACTCATACTTGCACTAGCCCACCTTTCTACCAATAGTTGCTTATATCTCACCCTAACTTCCTCCTCCCTTAGTTTATACACTTTTACCTCTCTCTTACTTGCTGTTGCCATTTTCTTTTTGTCAAATGTGCTGTATGTGGGTGTGAAATTTAAGACAGCTGTCAATGTGGAGCCCTAGAAATTTTGCAGCCTGTTCTAGACATAAGTTTGGATCCGTGTTGCTTAGGCTATTCTCAGTTTATATCACTTAGGGTCTGGTTTACTTGGTCTCACCTTATGTTTTTGTTATTGAAGTTGAATTTGGTGAAGGCTCTCTCATGACTGATCACATTTTGTCGGTCTGGGGCCTCGCGCATACATGTCTGTACCTCTGTTATGTTGGGATCTGAGTATATTGTTTTTGATATCGTAATATTTCGTATCAGATCATCATTGTTAGTGAAGATTAGGTCCAGTGTATTTTCCAATCTTGTAGGCTCTATTATTTGCTGGTTTAAGGTGAATTTGGTGCAGAGATTTAAAAGCTTGTGTGTGTGTGACTTTTCATCTGAGCTGCCTCCTGGTGCTATCTCTGCTACAACATTACAATGGACCCCCGCCTAACGAGCACCCGGAAATCATACAATTATGTAAGTATAATATTGTAAGTGCTTGTGGAAGTGTATTTTTGGGGGTCTGAAATAGACTAACCTACGTGACATTATTTCTTAAGGAAGTAAATTCGTTCGGTAATGGCACTTGAGCAGGCTTCTGGAATGAATTTTACTCGTTAGGCGGGGGTCCACTGTATTTGCTACATTCCTCCATTTAGGTGCCTTAGGTTGAAATATTCCAGGAGCAAGATGTTGGGGGCAGGAGCTGGAAGATTTTCCAGACAGTGATCAATTTTCAAAAGCTGTTCCTGGAATTGTTGGGAAGTTGCATCCGGAGGTTGTATACAACCACAACGACCAGGTTTTGGTTCTCGATCTTTATTGCCAAAACTTCATCTACATCATTTGAGGCATTTAGAAGTTCCTCCGAGCATATAAGTGACTCTGTGATGTACAGGCCCACCCCCCATCCCTTTTGCCTGTTCACTCTGTCGCATCGGTATAGGTTGTAATCCGGGATTCATATTTCATTGTCAAAGTGATCCTTTATGTGGGTCTCTGTGAAAACCGCAAACATTGCGTTTGACTCTGTAAGCAGTCCACGGATGAAAGGTTTTTTGTTGTTCATTGCTGGCTTTAGACCCTGTACATTTGCAAAGATGAATGTCATCAGATTGGTGGTGGTGGTGGTACGGGGGGGTCGTTTTTTCCTGGCACTAATATCTGTTGTTGTGGAGTGGAGGCCATCGACTGTGATTCCACTCCAAAAATGATTGGAGTTGGTGTATGATTTCTGTCATTTCCTGCCAGCTTTTTTCCTTCCTGGTGCTAAAAAACCTTTCTCTCTGGAGTGGTTGTGGCTACCCAGGTTTTCCCATGGTCTGGATGAATTCAAAATGGATGGCAAGTGTTATAAAGGATATACAGTGGTCCCTCGGTTTTCGTGCATCTCCAAACTCGAACATTTATGTAAGTGTATTTTCGTAAGTGTTGTTGCAAGTGTATTTTTTGGGGTCTGAAATAGACTAACCTACGTGACATTATTTCTTAAGGAAGTAAATTGGTTCGGTAATGACACTTGAGCAGCATTCTGGAACGAATTTTTGGCGAAAACCGAGGGACCACTGTACAGTGGACCCCCGAGTAATGAAAAAACTTCATTCCAGAAGCCTGCTTAAGTGCCATTACCGAACGAATTTACTCCCTTAAGGAATAATGTCACGTAGGTTAGTCTATTTCAGGCCCCCAAAAATACACTTCCACAAGCACTTACAATATTATACTTACATAATTGTACGACTTCCGGGGTGTTCATTACTCGGGGGACCACTACTTGGAGATGTGGTTAATAAACAGAGGAAATGTTGCTTTAGTGGTTGGAATGACTACAGTGTTTATTTTGGACTGTTTTTAAATTGGAATTTATTTTTGTGTAAAATTGGCCAAATTACCAACTCTGTGCATTTTATAGAGCAATTCTGATAATTAATTGGTTTGAATTGAGCAATGGAATTGGCTTAAAACAGGCCTCAAAATGGGCAAAATTGCTGATGCTCAAATTGTGCTAAGACTGCTAACTTTGAGCCTGCATAATTCCATAAGTTTTCTATCAAATTTCACAGTTTTAGTGTCATTACCTTCAGAAAAAGATTATCTACCATTTCATTAGATTTTTTTTTTTTTTAATTTGTGACACTGTCAGTACTTTTAATTTTAGGGTTTGCAACAATAAAAGGGTAAAAACATGGGTATAAAACAAATGTACTGTACATGTACTGGATTGTGAGCATTTGGTTGTACATGGAAAGAGAGGTACACTAACTTGATTCTTAGCTCTGGATAGAGTTACTGAGTACTGTAAAATTGGTTTTGCAGAGAGCCATGAATGCAGACCCTGGAGTACATTCACATCTTAATCTGTCTGGCTACCTTACCCCTGTACCAACATCTCTAGCACTGCCTACCATTCAGGAAACACAGGGCAGCACTCCACCTGACCAAGACTCACCTCTGGCTGCATCTGAGAAGGATAGTACCCCAGCATCTCCCACTGCTGCTAACCATGAACACTTAGATGGTTAGTATGGTATCTTGTTTTAATGTATTATTGTACATTATAAATTTTGACAAAGCTAACTATAGTACTTGTAATCCTGGACTTTTTAAGATATATGTATAAAACAGTAGTACAAAGGATTATTATTATTTATACATGCTCACAAAACAATTATTTTTTTTCAGTATTATGCCTTTAAGACTTTCTTGATTTTGCAGAGAGAAATAATAGGCATAATACTAGACAAAAAAATCTCTATGATATTTTATTTTGAAGTACCAGATACTTTATATATTATACATATAAGTATTCTTATTCTCATGTACCATGCTAGGACTTTATCTGTCTGTGTACAATGAGTCATTCTCACTGAATCAGTGCTACTGTGAGTACCATTAATGTCTTATATACATGTATTTAAAATACAGTGGACCCCCGAGTTTCGACCTCCTCAAAACTCGAACAATTATGTAAGTGTAATATTGTAAGTGCTTTTGTAAGTGTACTTTTGGGGGTCTGAAACGGACTAACCTACTTTACATTATTCCTTATGGGAACAAATTCGTTCGGTAATGGCACTTGAACAGCCTTCTGGAATGAATTATGGCCGAAACTCGGGGGTCCACTGTAGTATCTTATCACATTCTATAATAATACAGGTACAGTGGTACCTCGAGTTACGATGGTCCCCAAAATCGCCCTTTTATGTAAGTTTATTTTTTTAAATGCTTTTGTAGGTATATTTTTGGGGGTGTAAAAGGACTAGTCTATTTTACATTATTCCTTATGGGGATAAATTCGTTTGGTAATGGCACTTGAACAGCATTCTCGAACGAAAAAATATCGTAACTCGAGGTACCACTGTAATTAGTTGTTTCACTCTTATTGTAATTTTTATTAGACTATTATTTTGAATTAATGGAATAATCATTATATACGTATAGTATAATTTTTTTTTTTTTTAATATTTTGGCTGTTTCTCACCAAGGTAGGGTGACCCAAAAAGAAAGAAAAAACTTTCATCATCATTCAACACTTTCACCATCACTCACACATAATGACTGTCTTTGCAGAGGTGCTCAGATATGACAGTTTAGATGTCCCTCCAAACTGCCAATATCCTAAACCCCTCCTTTAAAGTGCAGGCATTGTACTTCCCATTTCCAGGACTCTAAGTTTGGCTAATTGGTTTCCCTGAATCCCTTCACAAAATATTACCCTGATCACACTCCAACAGCTTGTCATGTCCCAAATACCATTCGTCTCCATTCACTCCTATCTAACACGCTCACAGACGCTTGCTGGAAGTCCAAGCCCCTCACCCACAAAACCTTTACCCCTCCCTCCAACCTTTTCAAGGACGACCCCTACCCCTCCTTCCTTCCACTACGGATTTATACACACTCCAAGTCATTCTAATTTATTCCATTCTCTCCAAATGACCAAACCACCTCAACAACCCTTCTTCAGCCCTCTGACTGATACTTTTAGTAACTCCACACCTCCTCCTAATTTCCACACTACGAATTCTCTGCATAATATTTACACCACATACGTATTGCCCTTAGACACTCCTCCTCGCTGCAGCATTTACAACCCAAGCTTCACTACAGTATAAGAGTGTTGGTACCATTATATTCTCATAAAATCTAAGTGTTCTTATTCCCATGTAACTTGTTATGATTTTATCAGCTTCATATACATTTGTTGAATATTCATGTAATTTATTTTATGTATTGTGAAAAATCATTATTGTCTTATATGTATATATACATATGCGTAAAATACTATAATCCTTCTAGACGTAAGTTAGGTTTAAGCTTGCCTAAAATGCTCTGCATGACTAAGGGACTTTCCATGTGAGTGATGTAATGTCATCCAATTTTGTACAGTGTATCATGTGGAAATAAATTGATTGATTGATTATTATAAATCAGGTTTTCATAAGCCAGGGATTCCTGATACTGTAGCTGGATTTGCATCTTAGGAGTAGCATATCATCTGCCATAGTTAAGGATGACTAAGTTTGAAGAATTATTATTTTTGCAGGTGGGAAAGATTAGGACATCTTCGTCAGATACTTGTTGGAGAGTAAATCAATGTTTCAGTGATATCTCCATCTTCATGAATCATATTCTGGAACATGATATAATAATTTGTAATATTGTTCATCTCCATTATCACATAATAATGTATGTTATTATGTCGTATATCAATATGATTGATTCCTGATGAGAGTGATGGATTTATCACCTAAACACTGATTTGCTCTACAATAAATATCCAATGACTTAGTCTTTCACACCTGGTTAAAGGTCTTAGTAATTTTAAAATGTATAAGGGTACATTGCCCAATACTCTATATTTTTTACCACATTTACATTTGTTCTCATTGGGGAAGTGGAACAGAAATTTTCCTCCGTAAGTCATTCGTGTCTTAAGAGGCGACTAAAATGCCAGGAGCAAGGGACTAGTAACCCCTTCTTCATTACTAAAGTTAAAAAGAGAAACTTTTCTTTTTCTTTTTGGGCCACCCTGCTTTGGTGGGATGTGGCTGGTTTGTTGATAGAAGATGATTTACATTTGTACTGTAATAATCTTCAGGTGGAGATGAAAAGCAAAGTTTGGTCAAAGAGACTGATGGTACTACAGTTGTGGCACCAGTTATATCACCTCGAGTTCCTGTTCAATCTGCTCCCATAAAGATGCCACGTAACTGTTCTCAACCTGTTATGGCTCATGGTGCTTCTGGCTTGATTCCTAAAAATGGATCTGTCCCTAACTTTGAAAGGAGATATTCAAGAGTGGAGTATGCTAGTCATATGAAGGTAAGTACATCACTGTTTTAATGTTAACAGTCTTCACAGCTGTATCATATTCATCTCCTGCTGAGACTTTTGCTTTCATAGGGAGTGATTTTCATGTGCAAGTTTGGTACTAATCCCTCTAGGATTTTCCAAGTGTATATTATCATGTATATCTCTTGCCTTCTCTCCAGGAAATATAGATCAAGGGCCTTCAACCATTCTCAGTAATTTAGGTGCCTTATCGTACTTATGTGTGCTGTGAAAGTTCTTTGTACACTCTCCAGGTCAGCAATTTTGCCTGCCTTGAAAGGGGCAGTTAGTGTACAGCAGTATTCCAGCCTAGAGAGAACAAGCAATTTGAAAAGAATCATCATGGGCTTGGCATCCTTAGTTTTGAAGGTTCTCATTATCCATCATATCATTTTCTTACCAGATGCAGTAGATACATTGTTGTGGTCTTTGAAGGCGAGATCCCATGACATTATCACTCCCAAGTCCTTCACATTACTTTTTCGCTCTGTTGTATGGTTAGAATTTGTTGTATACCCTGATACAGTTTTAATTTCCTCAAGTTTTCAATATCTGAGTAGTTGAAATTTCTCTTCATTGAACTTCATATTGTTTTGAGTGGCCCATTTGAAGATTTGGTTGATGTACGCTTGGAGTCTTGCGGTGTAGGTCACTGTCATGGCAAACCGGTGTCATCCGCAAAGGAAGACATGGAGCAATGGCTTACATCTCTGTCTATGTCAGATATGAGGATGAGGAATAGAATGGAAGCGAGTACTGTGCCTTGTGGAACAGAGCTTTTCACTGTAGCTGCCTGAGACTTTCCTCTGTTTACTATTACTTTTTGTGTTCTATTTGTCAGGAAGTTATAGATCCATCTACCAACTTTTCCTATTATTCCTTTATCACACATTTTGTGCACTATTACACCATGGTCACACTTGTCGAAAGCTTTTGCAAAGTCTGTGTATACTACATCTATATTTTGTTTATCCTCTACAGCATCCAGGACCTGTCATAGTGATCCAGTAGCTGGGACAAGCAGGAGTGACCTGCTCTAAACCTGTGTTGCCCTGGGTTGTGTAACTGATAGGTATCCAGGTGGTTGGCAATCTTGCTTCTTAGAACCCTCTCAAAGATTTTTATATGGGATGTTAGTGCTATTGATCTGTAGTTCTTTGCAATTGCCTTACTGCCACTTTTATAGAGTTGGGCTATGTCTGTTGTTTTGAGTGAGTGTGGGATGACCCCTGTGTCCATGCTCCCTCTCCATAGAATGCTGAAGGCACGCGACAGGGGCTTCTCGCAGTTCTTGATGAACACGGAGTTCCATGAGTCTGGGCCTGGGGCAGAGTGCATGGGCATGTTATTTATTGCCTTTTCAAAGTCTTGTGGTGTTAGGATAATATCCAAGATTTTTGAGATGACCAAATTTTGGGTCTTGTTCATAAGGAATTCATTTGGATTGTCAACCCTTAGTCTGGGCAGTGGCTCGCTGAACACTGAGTTGTATTGGAACTTTAGTATCTCACTCATTTCTTGTCTGTCATCTGTGTATGTCCCATCTCGCCTAAGCAGGGGCCCAATACTGGATGTTGTTTTTTCCTTAGATTTGGCATAAGAGAAGAAGTATTTTGTTTTTTTTTCAATTTCATTTATGGCTTTTAGTTTTTCCTGCAATTCTTGTCTCCTATAAGGTATAAGTTATAAGTATTTAATTATAAGTTTATTTTAAGGCTGTCCAAAATGTTCTGCATAACCAGGGGCTTTCTGTAAAGTATATCAATAATGTCACTTTTTTTCTGAAACATGTAAACCATACTTTCTAGAAATAAACTTTATTATTTATCATTTATCACTTATCATTGATCATACAAGCTTAGCTCCTATCTCTTCATCCCTGGAGAATGTAATAATCATAATAATATTAATAATGATAATAATAATTATAATAATACAGTAACTAGATGTATTTCAGTCACTGCACAATCCAAGAAAAGCATCTCCATGATCTATAACCCCAGTCCCCAAGTCCACCACTGCACATGACTGGAGTAATGCAGAGTGCAACATAAGTTTATAATGCAGTTAATTCTTAATGCTGAAGATCTGAAGGAAATTGGAAGAGGCATTCACAAGTCATCATATGGAAAGTAATACAGTGGTACCCCGGATTTCATCAATATGTAATTAGTTCCAGAAGGCTGTTTGAGTGTCGTTATCGAACGAATTTGTTCTCATAAGGACGAATGTAAATTAGATTAGTCCATTTCAGACCCCCAAAAATACACTTACAAAGGCACTTACAAAAATACACTTACATAATTGTTCAAGTTGGGAGCTGTACGAAATCCAGGGTACCACTGTATGTATACAAATTTCTTAAAAAGAAAATGGTAAACTAGGACATACACAGACCAGATCTAATTCACATCTTTCAGAGGGACCAAAGACACCAATATGTTAAAATACACAAACACATTAAGTTTAAAGCTGTTCAGATGTTGCATTATTAACCCTTAAACTGTCCACACGTAGATATACGTTCACTCGCGTAGCTGACCGAATATTTTGAAAAAAAAAAATCATTTTTTTTTTAAATGAAGAGCACATTTTTATAAACAGGATAGGCTAAAAAAATAAAATTTGAGCCAGTACTTACTGAGATTTAAGCCCGCCAATTTGGTACTGGATGCTCACCTGACGGCAACATCAAGTCCTGCCGCTTGCAGAAGTAATGCCGATATACTTTTTTTTCTAGTTTTTATTTTAATTTATATAATTTTTGTTCTGATAATTACAATTTACAATAGTTCTTGTGATGTCATAGCCAATCTTTGTTCTAACACTAATATTATGTACTGAAATAGTACTCAAATAGTCACAATCACACCAACAGGTGAACAGTTTCACCTGCCTTGGTCATTTACTTCTTTCTTTCTTTCAACACGTCGGCCGTTTCCCACCGAAGCAGGGTGGCCCAAAAGAAAAAACGAAAGTTTCTCCTTTTACATTTAGTAATATATACAGGAGAAGGGGTTACTAGCCCCTTGCACCCGGCATTTTAGTCGCCTCTTACGACACGCATGGCTTACGGAGGAAGAATTCTGTTCCACTTCCCCATGGAGATAAGAGGAAATAAGAACAAGAACTAGTAAGAAAATAGAAGAAAACCCAGAGGGGTGTGTATATATATGCTTGTACATGAATGTGTAGTGTGACCTAAGTGTAAGTAGAAGTAGCAAGATGTACCTGAAATCTTGCATGTTTATGAGACAGAAAAAAGACACCAGCAATCCTACCATCATGTAAAACAATTACAGGCTTTCGTTTTACACTCACTTGGCAGGACGGTAGTACCTCCCTGGGCGGTTGCTGTCTACCAACCTACTACACACTGGTCATTTACTATTGTCTATAAATATATACGAAGTATTTATAGGTCCCAGCAATGTTTTAGACATCCTGGAGTATATATGAAACTCCTTGAAGAATTGTGTTATGACAATTGCCAGATAACTACTGATAAAGCAGTGACATTGATGAATGAATGTGCGCAGGGAACCCTTGCTTTTTCACTCTGTCTGTCTGTCTGTCTGTCTGTCTATCTATCTATCTGTCTGTATCTGTCTATCTGTCTAGCTCTGCTTATCTGTCTTTCTGTCTGCCTGTGTGCCTGGAGTATATGAAACTCCTTGAAGAATGGTGTGTTGACAAGTGTCAGATAACTCTTGACAGCCCAGTGACATTTGATAAATGTCAGCAGCGCTGGAGGGAACCCTCCCTTTTTCAATATCTGTCTGTCTGTCTATCTTTCTGTCTGTCTGTCTGTCTGTCTATCTGTATGTCTGTCTGTCTGTGTATCTGTCTGTGTATCTGTCTGTCTGTCTGTCTGTCTGTCTATCTGTCTGTCTGTCTATCTGTCTCTGTCTGTATCTGTCTGTCTGTCTATCTATCTGTCTGTTTGTCTAGCTCTGCTTATGTCTGTCTAACTCTGCTTATCTGTCTGCCTGTGTATGTCTTTCCGTCTGCTTGTCTCAGTCTCAGAGTGCATCTCGTAAACCAACAGGTATTATACACGATGCAGAAGTGACGATGCGTATTACTTGCCAGGGGTCTCCATGCTTATTATGTATTATATCTACAAGCATTGTATAGCACTTTGCCTGGAATTTTTGGGTTATCCTAGGTAATTTACACTATGTATAATAACTGTACTTATGTGTACATGTGAGAGAGAGACAGAGATATAGGACATATAGATATAGATAGATATATAGACAGACAAAGATATAGACAGACAAAGATATAGACAGACAAAGATATGGACAGATAGAGATATAGACAGATAGAGTTATAGACAGATAGAGAGACAGCCAGAGACAGCCAAAGCCAGCCAGCCTGCCAAATACATAAGAACATAAGAAAGAAGGAACACTGCAGCAGGCCTACTGGCCCATGCATGGCAGGTCCATGTCACCCCCCAACTTAGACCAATGACCCACCTAGTCAGGTCACATCCTCTGAAGGAAGAAGCATGGCATCAGACATAGTAGCACAAGCTTGTCAGGTCCAACTCACACCCACCCACAGCCACTCATGTATTTATCTAACCTATTTTTACTTTCCTCTTATAAGAGGAGTGTTAATGCGACATAACATCATTGAATCCCTGGTGTTTGCCACACTATTTGCTCTAGCTGGCACTCAATCGAACTGGTGCTCCCACAAGGTACTAAGTGGTCCCCGATTTTTTTAATACTGCGCACACTCTGGGCGCAGACCCATTCTCTCATGTCTAGGCGACTCAGGCCTATCGCACTAAATTTGAACGAATGTAAAATAAAACGTAGATGTACGTTCGGTCAGCTACGTGCATGAACGTATATCTACGTGTGGACAGTTTAAGGGTTAAGTTATCAGTATGAAGTGTTGAAGTTAATCAGATGTGGCACTCATAAATTATTGTATGAAAAGCAATATACAGTGGTACCTCGACTTACGATATTTTTTCATTCCAGAATGCTGTTCAAGTGCCATTACCAAACGAATTTATCTCCTTAAGAAATGTTGTAAAATAGACTAGTCCTTTTAGACCCCCAAAATTACACTTACAAAAGCATTTAAAAAAATAAACTTACATAAAAGGGTGAGTTTGGGGACCATCGTAAGTCGAGGTACCACTGTATTTTGATGTTTCCAATTTCTTCCAAAAAATCAAAATTAGGACTTACATAAGCCAAATCAGTGCAAAATTTTCTCAGAGTAAGACTGATCAGCTTTGAGGAAAATAAGTGCATTAAGTAATATGTAAGCTTCTTATTATCACAACAGCCGTCTCCCACCGAGGCAGGGTGACCCAAAAAAGAAAATGACAAAGTTTTTCTTTTATGCAAACTTATTGTACATAACATACAAATTTTATCAATGGTTCTGAGGGCATGCAGAAGTTATAGGCACATAAAAGGCCATTATATTGATTTAACCCAGGATAACCAAATAGTCAAACACTGTGAAAGTTTAAAGTTGACCAGAAGATGCATTTTCCAGTTATTGCTCAGAATCAAACAAAATTTGTGCCTACATAGGGTAAACCCATTTAACATTTCATCTGCCATTGAAGGTTGATGCTGGTCACAATTGTTATAGTTTAATCAAGGTGGAGCACTTAACCCATAGGGGTCATATATTGCCCGTAAAATGGGAGGCATTCAAATTCACTCCAAGAAAGGGAAAGATATATCCAGTTCCTTGAATCAAGAGCCCCCCCTCACCATTATCAAGGCAAAAATAATGCAATAATGTAAAAAAATCCATACTATCTGAAGATTAAAAGTGACAAATTAGCATCTACACACTACATTAAATATACCAACCTTCTTCTAAGTAGGATACACCAGTGTTGAAAATCTGAAGGCAGTCTAAGACTCCAGTTATCAGGTGGAAACCAGATTTTGGAATGGTCTGTATGTATAACATTGTCCATAAGGTACCCAGGCATACGAATAGTCCCAGTAATCTTGCCCAACATACATTACTCCAGTGCTGAAAATTTTAAGCCAATCAAGTAGGGCGGTTCTTGAGTAATAAAAGTAAATTTGTGAGAAACCACAAATGTTGCTGCTAAGGTTCCAAAAATATGAAAGCCTTCCCTGCTAAAATAAAAAATGCCATAAAAACACTAATTTTTATTTTTTCAGTATTCTTTTCTATGGTATAAGAGGGCACTCACTCAACTACATAAAGTCATACCTTAGTAACAGAAGCCAATGTGTACACAAATGGAGCTAACTCTTCCACACAACAAATTACAGTCGGTGTACTACAAGGAAGTGTCCTAGGACCACTCCTATTCCTCATTTACATCAATGACCTACCGAATGCATCACATCTACTTAAACCCATATTGTTTGCAGATGACACTACATATGTCTTCTCTCACCCAAACCCAATCATACTGGCCAACACTATTAATGCTGAATTACAGAAAATATCTACCTGGATGATGACTAATAAGCTTACTGACAAGACCTATTTCATTCAGTTTAAAAACAGAGCTACAAATGTTCCACTTAACATAATGCTCAATGGTTCACCCATCACAAGACTCACAGAGGGAAAATTCCTAGGAATCCACCTTGACAGTAGCCTTAAATTTCAAACACATACAACAAATTTCCAAGAAAATCTCAAAGACAGTAGGCATACTATCAAAGATATGCTACTATGTGCCTCAATCAGCTCTCCTTGCACTGTATCATTCACTCATCTACCCTTATCTCACCTATGGAATTTGTGCATGGGGATCAACAACATTAAATCATCTTAGACTGCTCATAACCCAGCGAAAGGCTGCAGTCAGAATGATAACAAATTCCCACTCTAGACAACATACTCCACCAATATTCAAAAGTCTAAAACTACTCACTGTAAAGAACATTCACACTTATTCTTGTGCCTACTACATACATAGAACTCTACACCCTAATATAAACCCTCCGCTCAAAATTCTCCTCCATGACCATAACACAATACAGTGGACCCTCGGTTAACGAATACCCCGGAAATCGTGCAATTATGTAAGTATAATTTTGTAAGTTCTTGTGGAAGTGTAGTTTTGGGGGTCTGAAATAGACTAACCTACATGACATTATTTCTTAAGGACGTAAATTCGTTCGGTAATGGCACTTGAGCAGGCTTCTGCAATGAATTTTTTTCGTTAACCGAGGGTCCACTGTACACAGATCACTTTTTGATATACCCAGTGTCCATATCACCCTGTGTAAAAATTCTATGCACATAAAGGGCCCCAAAATCTGGAATTCATTACCAGTAAATGCTAAAATAACCTGGTCTGAACATCAATTTAAGACTCACCCTAAACTAAATACTCATACTGTAAACTACTTTCAACAATGCTCAGTGTTATTTTCCTATAATATAATTTCAATATTTACTATTGATGTAACCATCCTACAAAACACTTGTCACACTGAAATATCCTCAGATTGTAATTTGAGTAAATTTACTAACTGTTATCAGCTAATGTTTAACTAAAACAAACTCAATCAATTTCTCTAGTATTAAGTAGTCTATAAGCCATTAGATTTAGTCTGCCCATAATGCCATGGCATGATAGTGGTTCTCTTTGCACTTCAGTTCATGATTGTAATTACACAATCTCGATGTAAACTTGAAATGAAATAAAAATATTTTTTTTTTTTTTTTTTCAACAAGTCGGCCGTCTCCCACCGAGGCAGGGTGACCCAAAAAGAAAGAAAATCCCCAAAAAGAAAAAACTTTCATCATCATTCAACACTTTCACCACACTCATACATAATCACTGTCTTTGCAGAGGAGCTCAGATACTACAGCTGAGAAAAGTCCCTCCCAGCTGTCACTATTTAGAATTCTGTACAATCCTGTAAGAAAAATTATTTTGATTTTTAAACAAATACAGTGGACCCCCGAGTTTCGTAAAAACTTCACTCCTGAAGTCTGCTCAAGTGCCATTACCGAACGAATTTACTCCCTTAAGGAAAAATTTCACGTAGGTTAGTCTATTTCAGACCCCCAAAAATACACTTCCACAAGAACTTACAAAATTATACTTACATAATTGCACGATTTCCGGGGTATTCGTTAACCGAGGGTCCACTGTACAGTGGTACCCCGAGTTTCGTACTGCTCCCAACTCGAACAATTATGTAAGTGTATTATTGTAAGTGCTTTTGTAAGTGTATTTTTGGGGATCTGAAACGGACTAATCTAATTTACATTATTCCTTATGGGAACAAATTTGTTTGGTAACGGCACTCGAACAGCCTTCTGGAACAAATAAAGTACGAAACTCGGGGTACCACTGTACCTGTTTGATAAATGTAGAAAAATATTGGCAAATTAGCACACACAGCAAAAAATCAATACAAATACTTCCAATTAAGGTATACCAGCATTTAAGGTTTGAAGCCAATCAGTAGAGGCATTCTCTAATTATTCCATGGGAAACAATTTACTTAATAAAATGAATAATTTAAAATTTGCACAACTCAAAGTGAGTAACTAGCTTTTGTTTTAATAAAGGCTACCAACAGTAAAAGTTTGAAGCCAATCAAAAAGGGCTTTTTACAATGATTCCTGTTTTTTAACAATTTCAGTAAGATTTAAAATTTGCACCCACTTGGGATTAAACCTATGGGGTCTCATCTATCTTATAAAATGAATTGTTTACTAAATGAATTATTTACTATTTTACTACATGAACAAATTTGCCTTTACATGAACAAAACTTATTGGGTACTGTCCTGACCCTAAAGTGTATCAACCATTAAATATGGAAGCCGTTCAGGAGAGGTAAACTGAATTTTATGTTACATAATTTAATGGGATTAAAATTTTCACATTATTTTACACATAAAATAGGGAAATTTGCACCTACACATTTGAGTTTCACTTTATGCCATTGTCATATTTTATGCATTTTTTTGAACATTTGAAGCTATGAAACTGAGGGTTTTGGAAATTAACTGAGCTGTTCCAGGATCCTGGAAATGATCTTGGGTCACAGGGCACATGAGCATGCCAGTTGTTCCAAGAAAATTGGTTCTCGTTACTGTACAGAAATGCTGATAATTTGAAATCGTTTGAATGGTGTATTCTCAAGGTATGAGCAAAATAAAGTTGTAAAGATGGATGAAGAAAAAACCAATTCAGGCAACTCCATAATAATAATACTGGCTCTGCTGGGCAGGTTCTTCTCACACATGTATGTTCATAGGATATTTTTTTATAAAATAAATCTTTACATTGATTTTACACTTTTTAAATTTAGTGTGTAACTCATTCTAAAGCTGCTGCTAGAATTGATACTGATTCATGTAGTATTTCACTCAGTTGATTAAAAATTCCTGAGATGATAGGAGAACTTTTCAGAAGCAATATGGGTAGTACTGTACAGTATACTTGCAGCTTGCCAAGTTACACACAGTTTCACACTTTTAAAAGTCATAGATACAGTCATTAGAGATAAGGAAGATGGTCAATGGGATGAATATTCTGTATACCTGGAGAGAGTTCCAGGGGTCAATGCCCCTGTGGCCCGGTCTGTGACCAGGCCTCATATTGGATCAGAGCCTGATCAACCAGGCTGTTACTGCTGGTCGCACGCAGTCCAACGTACGAACCACAGCCTGGCTGGTCAGGTACCAACTTTAGATGCCTGTCCAGTGCCTGCTTGAAAACAGCCAGGGGTTTGTTGGTAATCCCCCTGATGTATGCTGGGAGGCAGTTGAACAGTCTTGGGCCCCTGACACTTATTGTGTTGTCTCTCAACGTGCTAGTGGCACCCCTGCTTTTCATTGGGGGATGTTACATCGCCTGCCGAGTCTTTGCTTTCGTAGAGTGACTCTCGTGTGCAAGTTTGGTACTACAGTCATCCCTTGGTTTTCGCTTGTCCCAGTTTTCGCCGATTTTGGTTTTCGCCGACTTTTTTCAGGGAAAATTTGTCTTAGTTTTCGCCGACCGTATGGGACCTGTCCACCAGTGCCGCGCACATACAAAGGCTGTAGGCCCACCACCCACGCACCTCCCACGCACATTGTCACGCAGTCTAGCATTGTTTATGCTTGAGTGAACATCACCCCAGGAGTTTATACAAAACATTTATTAACAATTCATTGTTTTTGGCCCTTGATTATTGTGTGTGACTACTAAATAAGCTACCATGGGCCCAAGAAAGCTCCTAGTGCCAGTTCTTTGGTAAAGAAAGTGAGGAACACTGTAGAAATGAAGAAAGAAATACAGTGGTACCCCGACTTACGATGGTCCCCAAACTCACCCTTTTATGTAAGTTTGTTTTTTTAAATGCTTTTGTAAGTGTAATTTTGGGGGTCTAAAAGGACTAGTCTATTTTACATCATTCCTTATGGGGATAAATTCATTTGGTAATGGCACTTGAACAGCATTCTGGAATGAAAAAATATCGTAAGTCGGGGTACCACTGTAATAGAAAAATATGATAGTGGTGTACGTATTGCCGAGCTCGCCAGGATATACAAGAAAAACCCATCAACCATCAGTTCCATTGTGGCAAAGAGAAAGGAAATCACGGAAGCTAATGTTGCGAAAGGGATGAATACGATAACGAAACAGAGATCACAAACAATGGAAAATATGGAGAAATTGTTATTGGTGTGGATAAACCAAAAACTGCTAGCGGGTGATAGTGTTGTGCAATCCATATGTGAAAAAGCAAGGCTGTTGCATGCCGATCTTGTAAAGAAAATGCCTGGAACCAGTGTTGAGGTTTATGAATTTAAGGCCAGCAAAGGCTGGTTCGAAAACTTCAAGAAGCGAAGTGGCATACACAGTGTTGTAAGGCATGGTGAGGGTGCCAGTTCAGAAAAAGATGGGGCTGAAAAATTTGTGCGTGAGTTTAAAGAATATGTAGAGGCAGAAGAATTTAAACCCCAACAAGTGTTTAATTGTGACGAAACAGGCCTCTTTTGGAAAAAGATGCCAAGTAGGACCTACATCACGCAGGAGGAAAAGGCAATGTCAGGACACAAGCCTATGAAAGACAGGCTAACTCTTATGTTATGTGGGAAGCTAGTGGGGATTTAAAAGTGAAGCCTTTACTCGGTATCACTCTGAAAATCCCAGAGTGTTCAACAAATACAGTGTTGACAAAGGTAAATTGTGTGTGTTTTGGAAGTCTAATGCTAAGGCATGGGTCACTAGGGAAATTTTCCTGGAATGGTTTAATCAAGTGTTTGGCCCCAGTGTGAAGAAATATCTATTGGAGAATAAATTGCCACTTAAGTGCCTCCTGGTAATGGACAATGCTCCTGGTCATCCTCAAGACTTGGAAGACCAAATGCCTAAGGAATTCAGATTTGTAAAAGTGAAGTTCTTGCCTCCTAACACCACTCCTCTCCTCCAGCCCATGGACCAGCAGGTCATTGCAAACTTTAAAAACTGTACACCAAAGCAATGTTTCAAAGGTGCTTTGATGTAACCTCAGACACTAGATTGACCCTAAAAGAGTTCTGGAAGGCTCACTTCGATATCTTCCATTGCATAGGCCTTATAGATAAAGCTTGGCAGGGAGTGACCTCCAGGACGATGAACTCTGCTTGGAGAAAGTTGTGGCCAGATTGTGTCCCAGAGAGGATTTTGAAGGGTTTGAAGCTAACCCTGATGAGCCTATGGAAGTTGTGGAAAGTATTGTGGAATTGGGGACTTCTATGGGGTTGGATGTGAATGGAGAGGATGTGGAAGAGTTGGTGGAGGACCACAATGAAGATCTAACCACTGAAGAGCTGCAAGAGCTTGAGCTGCAACAACAGCAAAACAGATCTGAGGAAATTGCTTCAGTGGAGGAAGAAAGATGTAAGGTGCCTTCTTCAGAGATTAAGGAGATTTGTGCAATGTGGAGTAGGGTGCAATCATTTGTGGAGAAACATCACCCTGACAATGACAATTCCATGTCCCATTTTAGGGACATTTTAAAAGCCGCCAGATACAGAGCTCTCTGGAGAGATATTTAGTGCCACAGGTGTGCAGTGAATCACAAGCTGGTCCTAGTGGGATTAAAAGACAAAGAAGGAAGTGACCCCAGATGAGGACTTGGTACCTAGAGTCCTTATGGAGGATTCCCTTCCAAAATTAGGGTTTCTACCCTCTCCCTCCTATCTCTCTTCCATCCAACAACATCAGTCTTCAGTAAGGGTAAGTGCCACATTCATTTCATTCATTTGTGCATGTAAATCTATCTTTAAGGCCCCCAATTTTTTTTTCCAAACTTCTGGGTTTCTGGAACGGATTAATTGAATTTCCATTATTTCTTATGGGGAAAATAGTTTTGGTTTTCGCCGATTTTGGTTTTAGCCGATCCATCTGGAACGGATTAAAATCGAAAACCGAGGATGACTGTAATCCTCGAGAATTTTCCATGTGTATATAATAATGTATCTCTCCGCCTGTGTTCTAGGGGGTACAGGTTTAGGAACTTCAAGTGTTCCCAGTAATTGAGGTGGTTTATCGCAGTTATGCGTGCCGTGAAGGTTCTCTGCACATTTTCTAGGTCAGCAATTTCACCTGCCTTGAAAGGTGCAGTTATGTGCAGCAATATTCCAGCTTAGATAGAACAAGCGACCTGAAAAGTGTCAACATGGGCTTGGCATCCCTGGTTTTGAAGGTTCTCATTATCCATCCTGTCATTTTCTAGCAGATGCGATTGCTACGGTGTTATGGTCCCTGAAGGTGAGATCCTCTATCATGATCACTCTCAGGTCTTTGACATTAGTTTTCGCTCTATTGTGTTGTTGGAATTTGTTTGTTCTCCGATGAGATTTTAATTTCCTCACGTTTTCCATATCTGAGTAATTGAAATTTCTCATCATTGAACTTCATATTGTTTTCTGCAGCCCATTTAAAGATTTGGTTGATGTCTGCTTGGAGTCTTGCAGTGTCTTCAATGGTGGACACTGTCATGCAGATTCGGGTGTTATCTGCAAGGAAGACACTGCACTGTAGCTTATATCCCTGTCTGTGTCCGATATGAGGATGAGGAACAGGATGGGAGCGAGTACTGTGCCTTGTGGAACAGAGCTTTCACTGTAGCCGCCTCAGACTTTACTCTGTTGACTACTACTCTTTGTGTTCTACTTGTTAGGAAATTATAGATCCATCTACCAACTTTTCCTGTTATTCCTTTATCACGCATTTTGTGTACTATTACAAAATGGTCACACTATCAAAGGCTTTTGCTAAGTCTGTGTATATAACATCTGCATTTGTTTGTCTTCTAGAGCATCCAGGACCTTGTTGTAGTGGTCCAGTAGTTGGGACAGACAGGAGCGACCTGCTCTAAACCCATGCTGCCCTGGGTTGTGTAATTGATGGGTATCTAGATGAGTGGCGATCTTGCTTCTTAGAACCCTTTCAAAGATTTTTATGATATGGGACGTTAGTGCTATTGGTCTAGTTCTTTGCTATTGCTTTACTGCCCTCTTTGTGGAGTGGGGCTATGTCTGTTTTTAGTAACTGTGGGACGACCCCAGTGTCTATGCTCCCTCTCCATAGGATGTTAAAAGCATGTGATAGGGGCTTCTTGTAGTTCTTGATGAACACAGAGTTCCATTTGTCTGGGCCTGGGGTGGAGTGCATGGGCATGTCATTTATCGCCTCTTCAAAGTCATTTGGCGTCAGGATAATGTCAGATAGGTTTGCGTCTACCAAGTTCTGTGGCACTCTCATAAAAAATTCATTTAGATCTTCGACTCTCAGTCTGGTTAGCGGCTCACTAAAAATTGAGTCATACTGGGACTTTAGTAGCTCACTCATTTCCTTGCTGTCATCTGTGTAGGACCCATCCCGTTTAAGTAGGGGCAAATACTATATGTTGTTCTCGACTTTGTTTTGGCATAAGAAAAGAAATACTTTGGGTTTCTTTCAATTTCATTTAGGGCTTTTAGTTCTTCCCGCGTTTCTTGATTCCTGTAAGATTCCTTTAGTTTTAATTTGATGTTTGCTATTTCTCTGACCAGTGTCTCCCTATGTATTTCAGATATATTGGCCTCTTGTAGCCGCTCCGTTATTCTTTGCCTTCGCCTGTATAGGGAGTGCCTCTCTCTTTCTAGTTTACATCTTCTCCTCCTTTTCCTTAAAGGAATTTGCCTTGAGCAAACCTCAAGTGCCACAGAGTTAATTTGTTCTAGACATAGGTTAGGATCCGTGATGCTTAGGCTATCTTCCCAGTTTATATCATTTAGGACTTGGTTTACTTGGTCCCATCTTATGTTTTTGTTATTGAAGTTGAATTTGGAGAAGGCTCCCTCACGACTGATCACATTTTGTCGATCTGGGGCTCCCTGCATACATGTCTGGACCTCTATTATGTTGTGATCTGAGTAGTATATTGTAGTAGTATGATGACATTTCTTATCAGATCATCATTGTTGATGAAGATGAGGTCCAGCGTATTCTCTAATCTTGTAGGCTCTACTATTTGCTGGTTTAAGGTGAATTGGTGCAGAGATTTAAAAGTTCATGTGTGTGCGAGTTTTCATCTGAGCTGCCTCCTGGTGTAATCTCTGCTACCACATTGTTTGCAATATTCCTCCATTTTAGGTGCCTTAGGTTGAAATCCCCCTGGAGCAAGATGTTGGGGGCAGGAGCTGGAAGATTTTCTAGACAGTGGTCAATTTTCAGAAGCTGTTCCTGGAATTGTTGGGACGTTGCATCCGGAGGATTGTAAACAACCACGATGACCAGGTTTTGATTCTCGATATTTACTGCTAATACTTCAACTACAGTAGAACGTCATTTAGCACGAGATTATGTTGCACGTTACCGGTATTGCACGATTTAAGATTTGCGACACTTTATCATTTTACACGACGTAAAGATGATATTACACGGTTCGGCAGGAGGGAAAAAAATTTGAGCGCATGGTTATTTACTGCCTAAGAATCCTCATGCTTTGAGGAAAAGGTTATTTGTTTTTTCCTTCCTGCAAATGGTAAGTTTATTCAGATACACGGGGCCAGGAGCTGAGTCTCGACCCCTGCAACCACAATTAGGTGAGTACAGTTACATACATTATCATACATAGCAGCATATGTGTAGAGAACCTAGGATAACCCAAGTCAGTCAATGGAAATACTGTCACTCTGACTTTTTTGGGTTATCCTAGGTTCTCTACACATATGCTGCTATGTATGATAATCTTCGTAACTGTATCTGTGTATACCTGAATAAACTTACTTACAGTTTGTGGGAAGGAAAAACAAATAACTATTCTCACAAGCAGTCTTGTTACTACTACTGTTGTGGTTCAGCAGACACTACCCGCCTACCCAGCCACCACGGACCCCACCATCCCAGTATTCGTATGTATTTCATCGCGTCAATTAGTCCTGGCTACAAGCCAGCCAGCTGTGTGTGTGAAGAATAAGAGTGAATTGTGTTTTGATCTTGAATTGAAGAAAACACATATATTAGACAAGACATAACCCATGGCCGTAATGAAGTGTTACTTTGTACACATAAAAAGATGTAAACATAAGTTTGTGTGACTGACTGACTGACTGACTTGACTGACTGAATGACTTGACTGACTGAATGACTTGACTGACTGAATGACTTGACTGACTGACTGAATGACTTGACTGACTGACTGACTGACTTGACTGACTTACTGAATGACTGACTGACTTACTGAATGACTTGACTGACTTACTGAATGACTTGACTGACTTACTGAATGACTTGACTGACTTACTGAATGACTTGACTGACTTACTGAATGACTTGACTGACTTACTGACTTACTGAATGACTTGACTGACTTACTGAATGACTTGACTGACTTACTGAATGACTTGACTGACTTACTGAATGACTTGACTGACTTACTGAATGACTTGACTGACTTACTGAATGACTTGACTGACTTACTGAATGACTTGACTGACTTACTGAATGACCTGACTGACTTACTGAATGACCTTGACTGACTTACTGAATGACTTACTGATACTTTACTGACTTACTGAATGACTTGACTGACTTACTGAATGACTTGACTGACTTACTGAATGACTTACTGATACTGACTGACTTACTGAATGACTTGACTGACTTACTGAATGACTTACTGAATGACTTGATGACTTACTGAATGACTTACTGAATGACTTGACTGACTTACTGAATGACTTGACTGACTTACTGAATGACTTGACTGACTTACTGACTACTGAATGACTTGACTGACTTACTGAATGACTTGACTGACTTTGAATGACTTGACTGACTTACTGACGCTTCGATGACTGACTTAATAACTGACTGACTTAAAGTTAGACACTCAGTTCAACCATCGACTTCAGTTCAAGAACTTCTACTATCCACCTCAGCCCAGTAGGGCCACAGCATAACTCTCCACTCTCTTCACAATCATCCACAAACACCAGCAACCACAATTTAAGGTAAATACTAATATTTCTATTACGTTTGTAGTCTTAAGTAGTAAAAACAACATAATACATCACGATAATGAACTACAATTACATATTCACTTTTATTTTTGTAAGATCTGTTGGTCTAAAAAAAACTTGTTTGGCTTTTTGGGGACTCCCTGGAACGTAACCCTATTTTTCCCATTAGTTCTTTTAATTATTTAACACAAAATTATCTAACACGACTTTTTCAGGAACGTAACTATCGTGCTAAATGACGTTCTACTGTACATCATTTGAGGCATTTAGTAGTTCTGAACATATAAGTGACTGTGATATACAGGCCAACCCCTTCCCTTTTGCCTGTTCACTCTGTCACATCTGTATAGGTTGTAGCCCGGGATCCATATTTCATTGTCCAAGTGATCTCTTATGTGGGTCTTTGTGAAAGCCGCAAACATAACATTTGACTCTGTAAGCAGTCCACGGATGTAAGGTATCTTGTTGTTCGTTGCTGGCTTTAGACCCTGTATATTTGCAAAGATGAATGTCGTTGGATTGGTGGTATAGGGGAGGTCTTTTTTTCCTGGCACTAATATCTGTTGTTCTGGAGTGGAGGCCATTGACTGTGATTCCACTCCAGAAATGATTGCAGTTGGCGTACGATTTCTGTCATTTCCTGTCAGCTTTTTTTCCTTCCTGGCACTAAAAAACCTCTCTCTCCAGAGTGGCTGTGGCTACCCAGGTTTTGCCATGGTCTGGATGTTCTGTGTCGTCTTGTACCCTTTAGGTGGTGTGCCTGGCAATATAAGTCATAGCACTGTCTTTCCTGTATTAAGTAATAATGTATGTATATGTATTTGCTTATGGGAGCAAGAGGCTAGTACCCCTTCTCCTGTTTATATTATAAATTTGAAAAGAAAACTTTTGTTTTTCTTTTAGGTCATCCTGCCTTGGTGGGATATGGCGGTTCATTAAAAAAAATTATGTTCTACTTGGATTATTATTATTATAATCAAAGAAGCGCTAAATGTTCTACTTGGAACTACCGTATTTCAATGCTCATAAGACTTGTTTTAGTTTCAATGGCTCAGTATTGGACATAACTGGAGAGCTACAGCCCATCCCACACCCCAAACTTATAGCTCCCATCACTGACCTTCAGTTTGTAGGACGAAGGGTGGTTTTTGGAGACATTTTATGGAAAAAAAAATGCGTCTGATAAGCCGTGAAATATGGTAATTTCTCTCAAATTTTTATTACATTGCCCCCTTTCATTACTACATATCAGTATAATACATGCAGTACATTCATTTGTTATTGTCATCTTCATCATGCTGAATGGTCAGTAATTAATACTAGTGTTTATAAAGCAGAATTTTTGCCTATTCTACATCAGGTGGTTCCTGCTACTCCCAAAGCATCGTCAACAAATTTACGTGCTCTAGGCTCTCAAGAGATGCGTCGTATGTCTGGAGGTTATGGCCGGGTAAATTCTAACAACTCGTTTATTGATCCTGAGAGTGGAATACGCCAGAGACGTTCTTCAGCAGTAAGTACATACTTGGTTAAAGTTGTTACACAAGAAACACGCACAATGTAGCCACATGCTCTGGAATCAAACCCGGGTCACTCAGTTGTAAACTAAATATAGTGGAACCTCAGTTTTCTTATGCCCTAGTTTGTATGTAAAACTATATTCTCTATAAAATGTATATTTTTTGTTAATATTTTTGGGTGTCTGGAACGAATTAATTGGATTTACATTATTTCTTATGGGAAATATTAACAAAAATACATTTTATAGAGAATAACTGAAGTTTTACAGTGGACCCTCGCTTATCGGCCGTTCGTGTTATCGGCCAACTCGCTTATAGGCCGTTTTTTCTGCTCCCGCTTATCGGCCGTTTTTTCGCTTATTGGCCTTATGGGACGCGTCAACCCGCCAGCCCAGCCGCTTTGCGCGTCAGTTTGGCTGTGTCTCGGCGAGTGAGGAAGTTTCTGCTCATTCATCTAAACATTTCGCTTGTTTTCCATTGTTTTTAGTGGGTTTTTTTTTCAGTGCAACTGCGAAATAAGTAACCATGGCTCCCAAGAAAGTTCCTAGTAAAGTTTCTGGGGTAAAGAAAGTGAGAAACACTATGCAATTTAAGAGAGAAGTGATTGAAAAATATGAGAGTGGTATGCGGGTGCTGGAACTTGCCAGGATGTATGGGAAAAACAAATCAACAATTACATCCATCCTGGCAAAGAAAGAACAATTCAAGGATGCTAATGTTGCCATGGAGTAAATGTGCTTACAAAACAAAGGTCACCAATAATGGAAGATATGGAGAAGTTATTGTTACTGTGGATTAACCCTTAAACTGTCCACACGTAGATATACGTTCACGTGCGTACTGCCCCGAACGTAGATCTACGTTTTATTTTACATTCGTTCAAATTTAGCGCGATAGGCCTGAGTCGCCTAGACATGAGAGAATGGGTCTGCGCACTTGGTGTCGCAGTAGAAAATCGGGACGCCAGGGTACCGCATGGTAGCCCCAGTTAGTTTCAGCTCCATCTTGGGTAAGCATCATGGCAAACCCCTGTGATTCACTCACGCCTCGTCGTATTAACACTCTACTATTCCCGGAAAGTGAAACAGAATGCGAGGTTAGTGGATTAGACAGTGATATAGCCACTAATAATCAAGGAATTAGTGAAACTATTGATGAGAACCCAGATGACCCTCAGCCCATCACCTCTGGGGTGACCAGTGTGGCCATACCAGACCCTCAGCCCAGCACATCTGGTGTGGCCAGTGTGGCCACAGACCCTCAGCCCAGCACCTCTGGGGTTGCTAGTGTTGCTACCCAAAGGCAACTCCGCAAGAGGAAATTATCATTTTCCATGTGTTATGGTGACGATAGTGAAAGTGATATAAGTGACGATGATGAAATTGATTTTATGCCCATAAACGATTCGTCGAGTGACAGTGATTATCATTATTCCCCAGTGAAACGTACTTTTGGGCGTCATAACCTACGTTCAGGCAGTGTGCCATATGCAGTCAGAGGCAAGGGTCTTAGCAGGTCACGTTCCAAAACCCCTGCCACTGACAGTGATAGTGATAATGAAGGAGAGTATGCTGGGATGGAGGAAGAAGTGGTGGGTGGCACGATGCCTCAACCATGTGCTGGCCCCACTCCCGTCCCTCCTCCTGCTCCCCCACGTCCCATGCCACAGGCCCACCCTGCGCCAGCTGATCGTGAATGGAATTGGACTGAACATACACCATTCGTGCCACATCCTTTCAATTTTGATGGCAGTGGAAGTGGCATCATGCCACACTGTCCCATCACTGATGAGTCTACAGAGTTAGACTATTTTCAACTATACTTTGATGAGCCGATAATGAAACTGATTGTTACCCAGACCAACCTGTACTACCAGTATACAAAGGACCATGTAGATGTTACAGAATCGTCACGGCTGCGCAGGTGGAAAGATACAACTGTGGCTGAAATGTATTTATTCCTTGGCACTGTCATGCTTATGCCACATACATATAAGAACAATATAGCAAACTACTGGTCCACAGACTGCTTCATTAGCACTCCAGTCTTTCATGACCTCCTTCCCTGCAACAGATTCCTTCTGTTGCTAAGAATGTTGCATTTCTCTGACAGGAATACACCAAACCGAAATGACCTCTTCTACAAAATCCGGGAATTGTTTATGTATGTCAAGGAAAGATTCAGTGCCTACTTTTATCCATTCAAGAACATTGTTGTTGATGAGTCCTTGGTTCTGTTCAAGGGACGACTGTCATTCAAACAATATATACCAAGCAAACGTAATCGCTTTGGTATAAAACTGTTTATGTGTGACTGTGAGACTGGTCTTGTGTTGGATGTCATTATCTACACAGGTAAAAATACACTCGATGATACCAGGCGCATGTTGGGCATTTCTGGTGATGTTGTTCGCAAGATGATGCAGCCATACCTTGGCAAGGGTCATACATTGTTCACAGACAACTGGTACACAAGCCCTATGCTCGCTGATTTCCTACGTGTGAACAATACTGATATATGTGGAACAGTGAGAAGAAATAGAAAACACATGCCAAAGTTCACTGGAGGAAGTGTAGTGCAGGCGTTTCATGCCAATGACATCATGGCACTGTCATGGCATGACAAACGGGACGTGATATTGCTGTCAACCATCCACAGAAACGAGATGGTACAGACAGACAGACTGAGCAGGCTCAACAATGAACCTATTGAAAAGCCAACTGTTGTCATCGACTATACAAACAATATGCGACTAGTCGACAAGTGTGACATGATGATAGGCTTTGTTGACTGTGTGCGTAGGAGTCGCAAGTGGTATATAAAAGTGTTTTTCCACCTTGTTGACATTGCAATGCTCATTGCCTTCAACATGTACGAAATAAAGACTGGGAAGCGACAACGATATGCGGAATTCACCCTAAATGTCATCAAGCAGATAGCGGGAAAGTATGGTACCACACCTATACCTGCCACTCCACAGCGACCTGTCACCCCACAACAGCGACCTGTCACTCCACAACAGCGACCCGTCACTCCACAACCAGAAGGGGAAGTGCCCAACCGAATAATCCCTAACTGTCACTGCCTGATACCATTACCATCTACTCCAAAGAAGAAGTACTCTCAGAAAAAGTGTGTTGTGTGCGCTTACAGTAAACAGCGACCCCAAGTACGAAAAGACGCACGATACATGTGTCAGTAATGTGGAGTGGCACTCTGTATGAATCCATGCTTCTTGGAGTATCATACAGTGGTGGACTTCTAGAAACATAAATGGGACCTGTAAATACCTTGTATATATATGTAAACTATAGTAAGTGATTGAACCAGGTGTACAAATTCATTTATCAGTGTGAACATGTGTTAGTGACAGTATGATTACTAATTCAGTACTAAACATTTGTGTCTAAACAAGAATTGGCAATGATATCAAAAGATCTGCATCAAAACATTATTATCATAGCATGAAAACAACAGAAAATGGAAAAAATTATTGAAAAAAAAACGATAAATGTTTATTGTTTCTGCAAGCGGCAGTGCACCATGTTGCCGACACCACATCATTTAGCACCAACTTCGCGGGCTTATATCTCGGTAAGTACTGGCTCTAAAAAAAATTTTTTTAGTCTATCCTGTTTATAAAAATGCGCTCTTCATTTTTAAAAAAAAAAACAATTTTTTTTTTTCAAAATATTCGGGGCAGTATGCACGTGAACGTATATCTACGTGTGGACAGTTTAAGGGTTAAGGAAAAACAATTAGTGGGAGACAGTGTTGTTGCGTCGATTATTTGTGTGAAGGCAAGGCAGTTGCATGAGGATCTTGTTAAGAAAACTCCTGGAACAAGTGCTGCTGGTAGTGAATTTAGGCAGCAGAGGCTGGTTTGAGAGATTTAAGAAGCGTAGTGGCATACAGTGTTGTAAGGCATGATGAGGCAGCAAGTTCAGACAAATGTACGGCTGAAAAATATGTTCAGGAATTTAAGGGGTACATAGAGGCTGAACAATTCCAACCCTTTTCCTCCACACCGACTCCACTCTTCGCACACTCACTCCCAAATCCATCTAGGAGAATTTTCAGCCTCCTATTTTCCTCTTGGAGAAGTAGAACCTCCTCCTTCAACATTTTAACCTGAGATT
The DNA here is from genome assembly GCA_009830355.1 of Cherax destructor. NCBI lineage: Eukaryota > Metazoa > Arthropoda > Malacostraca > Decapoda > Parastacidae > Cherax > Cherax destructor. The sequence continues at coordinate 245 of WNWK01009377.1, read as the reverse complement.
CCAAAACACTTCAACAAGCCATGGTGCTCTATAATGCTCCATACTAATACCCCAGACAGCTAGGACAGGATGACCTTTTGTGACCACTGACCTCAGCGTACTGCCACATTGGGTGAATAGGAGAGTAATGTGACAAAACAGACCTGTTTTGGAAGAAAATACCAAACAGGACCTACATCACACAGGTGGAAAAGGTACTCCAGGACACAAGCCTATGAAAGACAGGCTAACTCTTGTTGTGGTAA